>JAFHAW010000247.1:0-303262 GCA_019022515.1 Quercus aquifolioides
TTAGGTATTGGGGTTAGTTCCTCCTCCCACTGCTGACCCTCCCTCTGGCTGGGTTCCGTCTTGGTTGCCCACATGGGGGGCATTGTCTCTGACTTCCTGTGTCTTGCCTTCTTTAAGAAGGCGAACTTCTTGTTGCAAATCTTTCAACATTGCAGTCATCTGAGCTACAGGGTCTAGCTCCTGTCTTGCATTCCTCTGTTCTGATACTGCTTCGTGCTCTGCTAGGGGCACCTCGCCTCTTTGTCTGGAGGCCACTTCATTTTCTCCCACGGGCTCAGAGGCCGTGGGTGGCATATTAGCACCCTTACTGTTCCTTTGTCTTGGAGGCATGTTCTGCGAAGGGATTGCTTCTTCCCCTTTCTTTACCCAGTCCCCAGCGGAGTCGCCAAAATGTGAGAGTGCTTTTTTTTTTAGCACTATGGCCCAAGGATCCTGGGCCGTGTGAGATATTTTTGGTGGACTGGGATCAGTTCTCCGCAGCTAAAGGGGCTGTTTTAAGAACCGATTGGTGCACAGAACAAACTTCCTACAATAGAAAATAGCTAACAAAAAGCATATTCGTATTGAATGACAAATTAACAGTAAGGAAATGTACAGTAAATGAAATATAATGTAACGAACACGTTGGAGATCCCTTGATTAGTGGGGTGTATTTCATTAGTTTCCTTTAATTGTGGTTACAATGGCTCACTAGGACATGATGCAAGGTTCAACTGGGTTCAAAAGTCACAGACTTTGATAGCTATTCAAGCTTCAAAGACTTGCAAAGTTTGAACTTGTTGAATCCGAGCGTGTACCTTAGTGGCTATCTCTGGGATACCGGGAGCAATTCCCCTGTTTTCCCTTCAGTTTACAGAGTCCCTTTGTTTACAATTTTATGAGACCTCAGGAAAAACACTTGTAAATGCTTTAAAATGCTCTAAACGTCAAAGTCCATCTTCCGTAGCATGGATCCCTCCCTCCTTTTATAGCACAGTTTCGGGCTCCCGGGGTACTGATGATTTCTCCCTTTTGCCCCTTGAAGTCTGTCCCGTGCCTGATTGTTTCAGGATCATGTCTTTTCCTTTTCTTCATAGTTTCTCTCTTTTTTGTTGCGACCAGATGAAAGTCTCCCAGCTAGTTTCCTATTTCCAGATTTCCCCGTTGGCTGTCCTGAGGCTTTTTGGCTTTTTGCTCCAGCTTTTCCAGTGGTCCTCTCCTTGTCTTTTTTCTCCAAGTGGTTGGAACCAAGTTTCTGCATTTTGCCTTGTACTTCCACTGCGTGTCTGGGTCATAAGGCTCGCGTGCCTTTTGTCCCCTTTCTCTCTTCAAATCTGTTTTAATTTCTCTTTGCGCGTCCAGGGATCCTCTCCCCCTGGGGAGCTTCTGGACGTCCTGACCCAATTCTGCCCTCTGGGCTTTTTCCTTTGGCTTGCTGACTTTACCTGTTTTCTTGGGCCTTTTTCGTGGACCTCCAGATCAGGCCCTTCTGGGCTTCTTCCTTTTTTTATCTTTTCTTCTCTCTTTTTTCCTTTATTATGAGAGCCCACCCTTTATCATTTCTCTTCTTTTTTGTGTGAAATGGGCCCAATGTCTTTTCCATCTCTTTGGGCTTATTTATGGATATTTAATTATTTTGAACCTCAACAGACCACTAATGCTCCAACAACTACAATGATGCTCCAACATCAACACTCATCGGTGGTCAAGATTCTGTAGGTCATATGTTTAGGTTTTGTTTAGATTTGGCGTTTGTAAGTTTTGTTTTGCATGGGTTGGTTGGGAAAAATTCTAGTGTTGTGGGCTAGATGCTTGAAGTTACTTCTATGAAATTTGGTGGGTGGGTTCTAGTGATTACTGATGAGGGTATTTGCTACATATATATATATATATATATATGTGTGTGTGTGTGTGTGTGTGTGTGTGTGTGTGTGTGTGGTGGTGGTGTAGTTTTAGAGCAGAGGTGGTTCCACCATGAGGTGATTTGGGGTTCTGAGATGGTGGCAGAGTCCAAATGTTGTGCTATGAGGTGATTTGTGGTTTTGTCATGGTGTCTTAGGAGTCCAAATGTTGTGCTTTGAGGTGATTTGTGGCTTTGTCATGGTGTCTTAGGGTTCCAAATATTGTGTGGTTTGATTTTACGCTTCGAGTTTCTGGTTGATTTTCATTGATGGAGACCTATGGAGCTTGATTTATATATTTTTATTTAAATTAGATTTTATTATTTAATCAAATGAAATATTAATAGTTTTTTTAGCATTTAAAAAATATTTTTAATAGTTAATAAAAATTATGGACAAAAAAACCTAACAGCTGTGATAAGTGGAAATTTATTAGACAAAATGACAAAAATAAAACTTACAATACATAACCAAAATGAAAATTGGGGATATGGAGATTCTGTGTAGTAAAAAATTCATGAGACACAAAGGGGACAATTGACCAAACTTTTTCTACAATTTTTTTTGAGAAGGACAAGATCAGGACAATTGATCAAAATTAAATAGTGTTATTTATATTTTATGTATTACTATTAATTGCATTCATATATTATCATCATTTGTAAAAAAATTCAGAGCATTCAAGCCATATCTTAGTATCCTTAATGCCAATACCACCTGTATAAATGTACATATTTTATCCCATACCACCTGTACAAATGTACATATTCAAGTTTACTGCTTGTATTCATTCTCAAAAAAAAAAAAAAAAGTTTACTGCTTGTATTCATTCTCAAAAAAAAAAAAAAAAAGTTTACTGCTTGTATCTTTCATCCAAGTATAATTAGGATTATTTCCCATGTTTCTAAAAAGTTCTTTAGCCACATCAATCAAAATGACTCTGTCACGAAGAAGAGCACTCCCTCTCACAGTCTCACTCAAAATGATTGTTTTAGTAAGTCATGAAAACAGTTCTAGACTTCTAGTGGGCCTTAATTAAATGCTGATCGTTTTAAAAGATGAGTAATTATTGAATACTCCCAGATTACCATAAATACGTACTTGCTCTCTCACATAACTGTGGATTTCATTAATTAAATTTATGGTGGGATCTACAATTTATATGAGAAGGGGGAGTACGTATTTATGGTGCTCCCAGAGTATTCAATAATTTTTCTCAAAAACCGCCATGCACTCTTAATGTGATAGTCACTCTACAAGTATAAGTGCTTGTAGGGTGAGAGGGGTAAGGGTCAGGGTTCAAGTCTCCAGGAGGGAGTTTCACACATAAATACACTTAGTTTAGGCTAGAGTAGATCTTCTATCTTCTTGTATAAAAAAAAAAAAAAAAAAATCCTCAAAAGATACGTGCACATCCATGTGTATTTAGCTGTTAAAATTTGAATGCTTTGGCGTGTAATATTAAAGTGTAGTTAATTATTCTTTCAAAAGAATAACATTTTTTGATGATGTCAAACTTGGAGTGACTGTAAAGAAAGTGTGGTTAACCCCATAACTAGGTTTTATAATCCATTGGGCTCGCATTTCTTTGCTTTGAGGCTGCCTGTATTACTATTATCACATATTTTCCTGTTTGAGAACAGTAAACCTATGGAAGGGACCAGAGAAAAAGAAAATTAAAATGGTAAAACTTATTATCAATTAGCACTGAACATAGCCATAAAATATTGTACAAAGCACACCATTCAAAAGAATATTTATAGCACTACTATTTTATGCCTGTAAAAAAAGGTTGGCAAAATGAAATAAGTCCTTCTAGGATTGCGCCATGTGTATCACAGATGATAAAAAAATAGTACAGAAAAAGGAAGGAAAATGAAAAATAAAAAGCTTGATTTGTAAAAAGGCATATATTCTCCAACTTTTGATATGCCAAAGCATGTGGGTTTCTGCAATGGATTCCTGGAGCCAAATCTACTCACCTTTTGGGATATTTATTCAAAGAGTAAAAACTAATCCCCCACAGAAAATTTCCAGTCTTTAGTTTGACTAAACTGCCCTTTGATTTGAACCTACGACTATACTTAACTGGCATCATAATATCTGGTAATTAATTTCAATATATATTAATAGCCAGTCCTATAATAAGTTAAAAGAATCCAAATCACCAACTTTGGATTTTCACAATTTATTATATATCATGCTACAAGACAGAAATTTCAATATAACTTTTTTGAGTATAAAACATACTAAGTAGGGAATGAAGAAATAGCGATATCTCATCTGAACTACCAATAGGGTTTGTGAGGGAGTTGATTTGGAATTGGGTCACATGTCCATACCTACAAATTTGGAATTACATCTGGGGGCTTGTTTGAATTGCACAAACAATTAATTTCAAAGTAAAAGACAAGCCAAGAAACAAACATACCCTTGGTGACAACATTTTGCTTTTCCCCAAACCCTTTCTATTTCATATGCCTATGGTCTCTTAGAAAAGTAGTATTATAATCGTTTTTACCTCTGAGAGAGAGAGAGAGAGAGAGAGAGAGAGGTGGGGGTTTTTTGTATTGGAATCTTATAAGGCCTTGAAAGTTGAAGCTTTTGGTGAGTGTTGGAGAAGGAGAGAATATTCTTGGGCCACAATAGTTCAACAACAAAATTCCAAAGATTATATACTAAACAAGGTTATAAAGCAAGAACATCATTAGATTATGATTAAGGGGTAGGAAGAAAAGTCAGCCCACAAGGAGACGACTGCTCATACTTCCAAAAATTCACTGCCTTTGTCAGCTGGCTGTCTTTTAACATGTTCCCTTTCATAGTAATCTCAGTATTAGTGATCAAAATTAATTAACAATTCATTGGGCTTTCCAAGATTATATATATCCTATTTCAAAACCATGTGACATCTATCCTCAATTGCTAAGAAAACACGAGACTATAGTAATTTTCTTAAAATACCTTTCTTTTCTTACCCAGCCTAGCTCCCCCTCTCTTTTTCTTTTTTATAGGTCCAACCGTAGATTACTTAAAAGTCTATACTTGGGCTAAAAATCAAAGCCTAAACCATTTTTTAGTGTAATAGTTGAATTGACACTTCAAAAAAGGGTTTTGGGATAGGGAAATGTACTCAGGCTAAAAATCATAGCCTAAACTTTTTTTTCCTTCCTCTTGCCTGAATACTATTAACCCTAAATTTTTTTGATGAATAAGGATTTATAATAATTATTATTGACCCTAATTCTTAAATCATAATAATGATAAATTTATCTAGGGGGACAATTAAGTAACATTGGGTTTGGTCTTACTTATCCTTTAGTTCCCAAGAGGAGAAGAATCTTTACTCCACGCCTAGGCTCCAAAAAAAGAAAGCAATTTTAGCATGAATTCATGCATGAGCTGAACCCCAATCATTCACTTTGTAGGTCATGTTTCAAATGATGGATCCGTAGCATGTCAGCAAATAATCTGAAAAAAATCCATCAAAGTACCAATGATAGATATAAAGAAAAAGCAAATGTTTAGCATCTACCATTCCAAAATGACCAACCGATCAAACTTTCCACATTTTATTCATGCCTTCATATTCATGTAGAGGCTCTATTTTTTTATTTTTTTATTTTAAAGTTGTGGTTAGGATCCATGTAGAAGATAGAACTTCAATCACATGAAAATTCAATGTTCTAAATAATCCATTGGTTTTAATAATAACCATAATTGTAAATAACTACTACTACTACTACTATGCGTCTTTTATTAAAAAAAAAAAAGTGTGGGTAGGATCCTGCGTAGAACATAGAAATTCAATCACATGAAAATTCAATCTTTTAAATAATCCATTGATTAATAATAATAATTACTATTACTAATACTTAGTTAAAAGGCCAAGTGGGAAGCAGATCTAGTCGATATGTGACTTGGGGATGCCATAGTCATTCTGTCATCAGGATGATTATTCTCTTTAATGTGTTTGTTTCGTCGTTTCCTTTGGATTTTACTACATTGACAGTTGGGCACGTTCATGGATACACGTGCATGCAGATTTTAGAGACTGTGAAAGTATCAACTAGATGATAGATCTGATCAATTATAATCTGAATAACCATGACCGCTTGATTCATCGGACATGGATGATAATGTAGTTGGCATATATCAATCTTCATAGGGAAATGCCTTAACTTCCACTTTGACTAAGCAGTAAACTGAAAAGATTTTTTCTTTTGTGGAAAATGAGGATTAAAGAATGTTTTGTGATTGGTTGGACACACTTTGCCAGTCACACTCACTCAGTCATGTTAAATTATCTTTTTGACAAACACACAATCCACTATATTGCTTTTTCATGACTGAAATTGTGGAATAATTCATATTTTGTTAATGGAAATGCTTATATCACGCCTAGCAATATCATACCAAACTCGAATTAGGAAGCAGCAGAAAGTGCTCTTTGATCTGCCAGATCTTTATAGGGTTTTGGGGTAGAGCTAGGCTTTGAGCTAGACTAAAATAGCCATACCAATGTCATAATTAACTTGCATTTCACCAGAGAAATTACTAGTCTTGTGGGAAGTGTGAGCTTCTGGGCCAAGTGTCAGGGGGAGATTACACACCTTGGGTTCCAATTTATCACTTGATTTAAAAGTTTAAGGTTAATTGTTCGATCCAATTATATGTTGTATTAATTATTTTTCTTTTATGTGAAATTTTATATTAATTTCTCGACTCACACGTGTATATTCAATAATTTGCTCTCACATGTGAGCCTTTGCTTCTTTGTTGGCTAAAGTATATCCTATTTAAAATTATACGAATCACTATTATAGCAAGATGTCACTAAATACAATTTAACAATTATAGGTGATAGGTCAAAAATGTATTGACCCCATTTTGGTAAATTAATCAATTAATTATCTAAATGAATTAATTAGATTCAATTACATACAATAAGCATGATGCAGCGGAAAATAAATTTGACATAGGTGATTTATTTACAAATGGGGAAAACCTCCGAGGCAAAACCCCATCGGGTGAATTTAAGGTCACCACTCCCGAGAATCCACTATTATCAAAACAAGCAGTTACAAGTAAAAGGAATCCTAGTATCTAATACCAACCTACAGTTGAACCCTTACCCTAATACCTAATTGGACTTGTAATGTAGCCGTAATCTCTTCTTTCAATGCATGGCTCCCAGTACGTAACTAATTAATGATGCACGGATCCTAATACGTGACTAATACACCAACTTGAGGAAGATGTTGGCTTCAAAGTTCTTCAGTTCATCTGACAATAAAGAGCAAGAAACTCCTTGGTTATAAAACCCTTGGCGCAAAGACGCAGTAACTTCTAGAGAGAATATGATGAACTATGGCAAATTGTTTCCGATCACAATATGCATGTATTATCACTTTGCATCAAGTTGCATCATTTGTGATGGCCTTTAAAATAATCCTTATATATGTCTAAGGTTGTGAGAAAAGAAACCCTACACAAATACACATGGATATACATAAAATCAGATTTGGAAATTCTAATTTCATAATTCTCGATAGATACAGCTTCTATCGAGATGCTGTCGAGCTACATCATTAAACCTCGATGGATATGATTCTGTCGAGCTATCTGTCAAGTTTTAATTAACAACACTTCTTCACTTGTTTTTTGGACAGATTTGTATGACTTCAATACTAAACTTGAACACTTGTTTCTTGAAGTACTAAACATATGTACATCCTAGATATACTCAATTACAAGTAAAATGCATTTTGTTAAAGAATTAGCCAATATACATAACATATGTCCCTAACAATTTCACATATGTCCTAACAATAGGTATCATAATTTTCTATGTGAACCCTCCTTTTTCCACAAGAAAAATCTTGAGTTAGACCCATGCGAAAAGAAGGGTTTTGGAGAGGAGGAGGTTATTTTATTATATAACTGATCAAAATTGTTTCAAATTCCTATTTAGATTTGATTTTCTTATTGACTTTCTTTAGAATGAAAATATTTTTCTTTGATGTGGAAGTAAATGAGTTTTGGTATGATAGGAAAAAGTATTCCTTGTAAATAAGTAATTGGACATTTATTGTTTACCAAGGAATAAAATTGAAACCTTATAATGTTACGAAAGGTTTGATGGTCTTGACCCAATTGTTCTCCTACATGATGAGAGGATAAGACTCTTAGAAGTACATTAGCCAGCGAATTTCTTCAAAAAGTAGTTTGATAAACTTTTTGGTGTTGAAAGATATACTCATGTTTGCCGGTTTAGAGTTCATCCTTGTTTGTATAACAGAGTTATTGGCTATATTGGGCATTTAAGATTGTGAGTTAGTTTGTATTTGTGAGAGATTTTGTTTTGTTTGTTGGGAGGCTTCTTAGCTACTGTTGTTCATGAGAGTCAATGAGTTTGGTTTGTGAGGTTCAATTGAGAGTGGTTACAATTCATATATTGATAATGGAGTTTGGTGGTATTGCTCATGAGTGTAGATATGGAGTTGATCAAACCACGTTAAATATAACTGTCGTGTATGCATGTTTTTATTTCTTGTTCAAGCGAATGGCTTTCACTATCTCCAAATTGTAACAAACTGGTATTGGAGCTTAATGTTTGATCTTGGTGAAGTTCAAGAAAAGATTATGTCTAGTGCACCTCAAAATTGGTTTGAGATGCGAACACAAATTGAGTAGTCATGAAGACGACAGTTGTTGTCTTCAAGGATATATAGCTTGCTAGTATTAAGGTGGAGCTAAGATAAAGAAGGAAGATTTTCTTGATGGAATTTGAATCACAATAGAGATTTGATTGAAATTATCTCAAATTACTATTTGGATCTGGTTTTCATCTTGGGTTTCCTTGGAGTAGAAGAAATGTTTTTCCTCAGTATGGAAGATAAGGAGTTTTCTAGGAATGGAAAGAAAATCTATTTCTCATTAAAAAGTAATCAAAATGTTCCCTGTCCATTAAGCAATAAAATAAAATGTTATAAATTAAAGTATTGCAAAGGGTTTGGTGGATTTGGCTCAAAGATCCTTTCACATGAGGAGAGGAGAAGACTCTTAAAAGAAAAGTATTGAGTTTCTTCAAAGAATAAATTGATAGATTTTTTGGGGTTGAAAGATACTCGCATTTGTGAGTTAATAGTTTGTAATTTTTTGTGTGTGAGAGTTATTGGGTGAATTGAGACTATGGTAATGTGAGGTACAAGTGATAGTGGTTATAATCCATATCATTGAAAATAGATTTCAGTTGGCATTGCATGTACATATTATAGGTGTGGAAATGACTGAACTATACTAAGTATTGCTGTCATGTGTGGATGCTTATTATTATTTTTTATTCGTGTGAATGCGTCTTTACTAGCTTCAATGCAAAACATAATTTCATTTTAACTTGAGGGAGTTAAAATTAAGTCAAGTCCTAGTGGAAATATTGTCTCTTGGGTATTAGTATAAAAGCCGCATAAAGTAGTGTGAGATAACAGTACTTTCACTCGTTCTCATTATTTTGTAAATTTTCATATTTCAGATCCTCTCACCAAAGGTGGAAAAGGGAAAAAAAATGTTGGGTTTAAATAGCTCGCGAATAGAATAAATTACACTAGAATGTCATAATTGGTCGAGTTAGTATTGTTTAATATATATTTTATTGTAGGTGATAGTATCTTCTGTCTCCGTCTCATGGAATGCGCCTCTCACAAGCATGATGCATGAAACCCATATACTTGTAAGAGTCGTGCCCCTTGAGATGGGTCCATAAAATAATTTTTCCTACAATAGATGATGGTGAAATTAAAGAAATTTTATTTACTCAATAGGAAACACAACTATTACACAAGATGGCCTAAGCTTCCTTTGAAATATCATGTACGGTTTCTTCATGAAATCAAACTAAACAAACAGACATTAATATATGGTGATTGGATGAGAGTGGATTAGAAAATTGGGAAAACAAAAAGCAAACAAATTATGGGATAATCATTCCAAATAGAAAAGCATTGGAACTAGCTTTTCTCCCGACCTGATGATATGTGTCATCATGCACCTTTGCTCATATCAACCTCCTCTAGCTTACCCCCTCAGTCCCTGCCAACTTTAACTTTTCACCGCCTCCCACAACATAATTGTATTTTATTCCACCTAAAAAGTAGATAATTAAAATGACTGCAAACATATTTTATATTGAGAGAGAGAGAGAGAGAGAGAGAGAGAGAGATCCAATCTAGCATATATGATCAGCTTGTTTAGTTAGGGTTGAGAGTACTTGAGACCATAAGAAACCAACTCACTCTCTCTGGGTTTACTCTTAATTCAGTTACAAATTAATACTCACTTAATTTGTTGTCCTTAACTTTTATTCTGGGTTACTCATAGATAGAGTACCAAACCGAGAAGAAAAAGCTTAGGATGCTAGAAAATATGGCTGAAGAAGCACTTCCAAATGGTTTTGTCGAAAACCCAATTGCTGGATCTAATCCTCCTGCTTCAAAGAAGAAGAGAAACCAACCAGGCAACCCAGGCAAGTTTCTCTCTTCAAATCTACTTACCTTTTACAATTTTTTTTTTTTCTCTCTCTCACTCTTTCTTTATGGTATTGGGTATATTCAAAGTAATTAAAGTTTATCAAATGTTGATTCCTTGACACAGATCCTGAAGCTGAAGTTATAGCTTTATCGCCAAAGACCCTCATGGCCACCAACAGATTCTTGTGTGAAATTTGCGGGAAAGGTTTCCAAAGAGATCAAAATTTGCAACTCCACCGGAGGGGACATAACCTTCCATGGAAGCTCAAGCAGAGAACCAGCAAGGAAATAAGGAAGCGTGTTTATGTGTGTCCCGAAAAGAGCTGTGTTCACCACCACGCTTCTAGGGCTCTTGGAGACCTAACTGGTATAAAGAAACACTTTTGTCGAAAACATGGAGAGAAGAAGTGGAAGTGTGAGAAGTGCGCAAAGAGATATGCTGTGCAGTCAGATTGGAAAGCTCACTCCAAGACCTGTGGCACTAGGGAGTACAAATGTGACTGTGGGACAATATTTTCAAGGTAATTATTGCTTTTTTTTTTTTTTGGTTGGGTAGATTTTATTGTGCTATATATATATTGAGACTGAAATTTTATGCAAAAGTAGTAATAGGGTCAGTAGTCTGAGGAAGATAATTGAGGCAAATAAAGGTTCAATAAAATAATACTTGTGGTTGTAATATCTTTGTCTCTGTGTGTGAGATATAGATCATCATCAATTTCTTCATGCAACAGTAGTCTCAAACACCTCAACGAAGGAAAACAAGAAAGCAAATGAAGCGTGAAAGTGATTTTTGTGGTTGTTGTATATCCTTGTCTGAACATCTCTCTCTCTTTCTCTCTCTCTCACAGACACACACGCATGACACATGAGGGAAAAGAGAAGGGGCCCTAGTGAAGACAAAGAACTTGTTAGAAAGACAAATATGAGCGATATTCGTCCTCTAATGAATTTATTTTCTTACATAAAATTTCTCATATGGAATTCAGTATCTT
This sequence comes from Quercus aquifolioides, assembly GCA_019022515.1. Classification (NCBI taxonomy): domain Eukaryota; kingdom Viridiplantae; phylum Streptophyta; class Magnoliopsida; order Fagales; family Fagaceae; genus Quercus; species Quercus aquifolioides. Next base: position 11,404 of record JAFHAW010000247.1, read on the forward strand.
AAGCATCCCTACTATATTTGTCACTTCTGCCGCTGGTTATGCTTTTGTAATTTTTTCTCTCTCCCCAATAATTAGTCGGTGGTTCCAATAATTTCGATACCAATGTAGACAAATTTGTTCTAACTTACTGTATTTCCAAATACAATTTTTTTCATATGAAATTTATTACATTTCTTCTATTTTGTATGATTATTCTATGCTTTAGTTTTATTCATGCCTCTCTTTATTTTTATATCATTATTCTCGAAATTAAATTAATCTTTTGTAAAAAATTTTGTGAGCAGGCGAGATAGCTTCATCACTCATAGGGCCTTCTGCGATGCCTTAGCTGAAGAAACAGCTAGACTGAATGCAGCCTCCAACATGAACAACGCAGTGGCCAACAATATCAACTATCATTTCATGGGGACTCCACTAGGGCCTAGCATGGCACAACATTACTCTTCTATTTTCAAGCCAATCTCAAGTAATGATGAAGCAATCAATCAAACTACACGAGGACTATCCCTATGGATGGGCCAAGGATCATCCCAAGGCCAGGAATCAATAGGGAATAACAATCTCCATGGATTCGTCAACTTGGGTCAGTGAGTTCAGGGACAATATTTGGTGATCCACTAGTTTCATGCTCAAATCCTCCATCATCAGATTATCAGCTAAATTGGGTGTTTGGAACTAAGCTCTCTTCGAGTAATGCCGAAGAGCTAACTGCAAGCAATTCACTTCCATTAACAGATGCGAAGGAAGCTGGAACTCACCTTCTTAGTGTTCCTTCCTTGTACAGCACACAACACCAGTCTCATCAAACACCTTCAGCAAACATGTCGGCCACGGCTTTATTACAAAAAGCTGCACAAATTGGCGTAACCACAACTGACCCATCATTCCTTGGGAGCTTTGGGTTGAAGTGCAGTGATAGCCAAGTTCGAGATGGGAACAAATTGTGTGGAGTACTGTATGGTACTTCAAATCCAATACTCAGTACTAATATTGGAAATGATATAGAAAACTCGGCAGGTGATCTATTGCAGGTACACCCTGCAAAACGCAGGCACACGATGAATGAAGAAAGCGGTGGTGGAGGTCAAACTAGGGACTTTCTGGGTGTGGGAGTACAAACCATTTGCCACCCTTCATCAATCAATGGTTGGATTTGATCCTAAGGGAACAAGTTCATGGATTGCAATGGAAAGCAAAGTTGATAATAAAGTGAAGTTTGGAGTTGGAAAAGAGATTTATTAAGTAATTGGTAACTTTGCAGGGAAGGAAAAGGTGGGCATTGAGTGCTTGATGAGGGCTAAAAGTTTTTTGCTTAGAATACTATTGAAGAGTTGAAGAAGGGAGATCCATGCATATTCTCTTGAACCCTGAAAGCTGATCCCTTTTGAAAATATGGTGACTTTTAATTTTGATTAAAGGGGGGTGGAGTAGTGGGGGAAAAGCAAGAGCCCCTTTCGGACCCATTATTGCATTGTTTCACATCTGTTATGGTTGTTTCTTGTCAAACTGGACTTAAAAGAGAATTTCCAGTGACAAAAGCTTGATTCTAGTACATATAGGCTTTAGCCTATTGCTTGAAATAAACTATTGTAGCTTTTCAATCGCCCATCCATGAATACTTGTACTATATAACAAGATTAGCTATAATACATGCAAAATATGGAACAGAAGATAATTAAAATTTTTGTATAATCCCCACCATAATGTGATCTTATCTTTTTTTCAACTCTTTCATTTTTAATTGATTTCAAATATGCGTACTTGCTCCCATAAAAAAAAAAAAAAATGCATACTTACATTCTTCAATTGAAGAGTACCAAGTTATCTCAAATCACATCCAACTACATTAATAAAATTAGGTATAGTTTGTGAGCATTTAACTAGGGGATATGGAGCTGGGTCATTCATGTTATGTATTAATTGTTGGATCTAACCTGTAAAATCACTTCTTTGGTCTCTTCTTCTTCTTCTTTTTTTTTTTTTTTTTTTTTTTTTTTTTTCCACTAGTTTTTAAATTTTTTTTTATGGTATATTTTCATTGTGCGTTTAGAATACATGTTTTTTTTTTTTTTTTTTAAATTTATAATGTTTAGAATATATATTTTCGGTTGATGTGACCTTCTTCTCCTCCACAATAGGTTTTATCAGCCCTTTGCATGAGAATCATACCAATCAAGAAATGAAAAGGCAAAATAAGGATAAAAAAGAAAAAGAAAAAAAGGAAAAAGAGAAAAAGAAACCATGTTGTACCAGTCTCTTTGACTTTGTTTTACTTTTGGTTACATGATGGAATATGGGTGTTTAGTGGTGTGTAGTACAAGTTATGAAAGTGTTGTGCACACCACAAACTCTTGAGCACAACTTAAAGTTAGCGTGCGTTTGCCTAACGCATTTTTGCATTTTGTGTTTTAAATCTTGGGTTTCATGGCACTGTTCATAGACTAGTTAATTTGTGAAAAACGCATCAATAAATTTGCTACAGTATTTTGAGTTTTAAAAATTATTTTGATATGCTGTTTTCAACAATAAATTTTCAGTTTTTAGCAAAATAAGTAGTATCCAAATAGACCCTTAATGTTGTTGCTCATAATAATATTGCTCTAACGATAATTTTTTTTTCTCAATAATTTGATAGTCACAATGAAAATGGAAGATTTTTAAATTCTATATATTTCTATTGAAAATATCAAAATTGTTAATTAGTTGAGTTACAAAACTTATAAAGGAAATATTTTTATATCCTCAAACTTAGGTTTTTTTTCATAGTTCCAAGAGGTAGATGGATTTATTTGCCCACCTTTGTAACTTCTTCTTCTTCCTTTTTTATTTATTTATTTTTTTTTGTTTAATTAAAAATATTATTCAGAAAAAGAAAACTACTGTTGAGCACATCAGAAGTTTTTAAGTCCTAAACCTTGATGTGCCATGATCCGTTTATATCATGTATCATTTATGTATAGGTAGGATGTCTTGGGAAAAGAAAATAATTGTCATCAAGTGTTTGTCGTGTTATCCTCGTGTTTATGTTTCCCACATCAGCTAATTGTCAAAAAAACACACAATGGGGACCTTCAGGATTGCCAAAAACCTACAAAAGAGAACAGGGGATAAGGGTTTTATCTCCTGGCTTATTTAGGGTGACCCCAATCTGACCCATAATGGATTTTTTATATATATATATTTTTTTAGGAACGACCCATAATGGATTTTGTTCATATTTCTTGTCTCCTTGCTTGCACATGTTTACAAAGCTTAAATTACTTAAATTTATTTAGTTATCTCGTACATATTATAGAAAATTCAGGTATAGCTCAAATGGACTTATATTTATGTTTTTAGGAGCTATAGTCGCATTTTACAAATAAGATTATAGACCTTCTCTTTTTTTGTTTTTTGTAGTGCTCATACTTTGATATGGTCCATATTAAGGCAAAAGAAAAGATAATTTCTAACTTAATCTAGGTCCAAACTCACCAGAATTGTTATGTCACGTGAGATATCCGGCTTGATAAAGGCAATAATTTTAAACAAGAATTATTTATTTATAAGATTTTTCATTTTTTTATATTTTAATTATTCTCTAAAAAAATTAATAATAAAATTATCAAGTGGCTTTTACTTTTATAAGTAAGTGTATTATAATAGATTTTTTTTCACATCAATTGTACATTAAAAAAAAGGACTAATTGTATAATTTGGCTCTCTCCTACATGAGTTATATACATACATACATACATACATACATACATATATATATATCCCTACCTACGCTTATTTTTGGAGTATTTGAAATTAATGTTGTACTTAACACTCTAGTCTGAAATCTACCCCCATTGGCCAGCTTCTCCTTTTGGAAAAAATGAGGCAATTGTTCAAGAGCTTGTGGGGGGCAAGAGTCGGAGTTCAAGTCTTCAAGATGAAGCTTTACACACATATACATTTAGATTAGACTAGAGTAAAATTTCTATATTGTATTAAAAATAAGGGTAAATTACAAAATTGATCCCTATCTTTTACATCATATTTGAATTTGGTTTCTATCTTTTCAATTGTGTCAATTTGGTCCATGGCCTTTTAGTGTCGTGTCAATTTAGTTTCTGCCGTTATCTTTTGGATGGAAAAAATTAATGTGTCAAACGGAATAATAAAAAATTATTTTTCATACCACATCATCTGCTAATTGTACCGCCGCATCAATTCAAGGAATAGAAACTAAATTAAAATATGTACATGTGAGATAAGTTTGGGGAAACTAATAGGTTCTAAAATCTCTAAAATCAGTACTCCATCTCTTCTTCCTCATCTCCGTCCCTAAAATCCCTGAAGTTGCAAATAGGAAAGTTACTTTGCTTACTTGTTCGGAGTCGATCTTGTTTGCTCCTCAATTTCTCATAGATTATGCTGTTTGGTTGGGCGAAATAAAGCCATTATCCTATTCCAAGGAAAGGTAGATGGTTAGCATGGTGTACTACATCTACACCGATGAGATCACAGGGATTTTCCATGGCCAATTCCAAGATTTTTTACAACTAAATATCAACTAAAAACTAAAAAGTAAATAAATTTAATTTGGGTTTTGGACCCATAAACTCAACCACTTTTTATTTTTTATTTTTTATTTTTTTTTTGAGATAGCCACTGAAATTTTAGATCTAAATTTCAATGTAACCAACGAAATGACAACAACCAAAGAAGAGAGAGAAAGGAAAGGTTTCCAATCTTCCACCAACAAAATTAGATCTCTGACCCATTGCCAACGATTTTGAAGATTCAACGTGAGGAAGAAATTTGTTACCATCCATCTCTCAACACCGTGTGGAAGAGTTGAAGAAGAAAAGTTTTATTGTGAGCTCATGTTTTTCTAAGGAGTTGGACTGCAAGTAATGGTGAAGAGGATGTGTTCGTTATTTTGCAGTTTGAACTATGCAATGCCGGTGCTTCTAAGATTGCTGATAAACTTGGCCTATACTCACTCAAATCAGAGTCCCTAGGAAGCATTTGCTTTCCCTATACCCATCAAAACCCAGAACTTGGATGGGTACAAAACATCTTAAATTTCTTTATTTTTTGAGTTTTTCTTTTTTATTTTTATTTTTAATTAATCTAGCAGTATATATGGCATCCTAGTTGGCATAAATATTAATATTTAAATATTATCATTTGACATATCAGCTTTTTCTATTCAAAGGATAACGACAAGGACTAAATTGACACGACACTTAAAAGGTTAATAACCAAATCGACTCAATTGAAAGGTTAGGGAATAAATTGAAGTATGGTGTAAAGGATAAGGACAAAATTTATAATTTACCCACAAAAAAAAAAAAAAAAAAAAAAAAAAAAAAAAAAAAGCCATCAGTTGTGCTAAAAAAAAAAAAAATGCTATTTTGAGATGCTAAAAAGTTACTTGATCTACTTTAACACACCACTTTACAATGTACTCTACATCACATCTCTTCCTTTAACACATCACCCATTAAAATAACTTTAGAAAACTCCTACCTTTTATTAAAAAAAAAAAAACAACAAAAAAATAAAATAAAAAACATCAACACCACCCACAAGCGATAGCCGGCCAACCACCAAAGTACCACCGAAAGCTCATTGGAAGTTTGGAACCCACCTAAAACCAAAGCAACCCAACCCAAAATCGTCTCAACCAAACCATTGCCAACATTGCAACCCACCCAAAACCCATCGAAACCACAACCACCAGCATCGCCACCCCTTCTCCTACAACCCACATGCCCCAAACACTAGCACAACAACCCAACCTTGAAACCAACCAAAACCTAATAGATCGAACCATTGACAACCCATAAACTACTGCTGAAAGCCCACAAAGATCGGCCATGCACTACCACCAAAGACCCACCCCCAGAGAGAAGAGAGAGAGTTAGTGGAGAGGAGAGAGATGAGTAAAAAATAAATAAAAGCACATTTGTTTGTACCATCTCATTTTTAGACCAACATTGTAGTTCCATGCCAATTTTTTTGAGATTTGAAACATTTGATGTAGCCGAGTTTTTTGTATTTGGTGTGCTAAGTTCTAAAAATTTAGCATTTAGCACACTTGATTACACAGATCCAATATAGAAAATTTGAAACCTCGTTCTAATCTACAACCCAATTCCTAAGCCCAACCCTGTTATCTCTTTGAAAACCAACACCAGAATTGGGCCTAACTATACCCTACCATAATGCCCCAAGACCCAAAAAACATACTCACCTAACCTACAAGGCTACAACCCAATTCCCAAGCCCATCCTATAATCTCTTTGAAAACCCACATCAGAATTGGGCCTATCTATACCCCCACCATAAAACCCCAAGACCCAAAAAACACACTCACAGAGTCCGAACTGTGCGAAACCTTTATTTGGTCGAACTCAGCAAAAGCATCAAAGCTCTCGAACAGGGAAATACACAGAAAATGAAGTTCAGACTCCCCAGTAATTGAGCTCCCAGTGCGCAACTCCCGTATTTCTCTCCAACAAGACAATAGGTCGATGCACGTGGGCACTTCCGTGTGGCCCTGTTCGCTCGTCCTCGTCAAATCCATCGACCGTTGGGCCCCACCAACCACAAATGACAAACCCTTACTCCCAACAGCGTGGAGTCGAGCTCGTGCGAAACCCGACTTCGATTACCTTCTTGGACTATCCACCAAATATTTGTCACTCCGAAACCTACCCAAGTGCCGACACTGCGCCATCCAAGCCCGAGAATCTGACCCGAATCAATCCTCCACTGCCAACAAAGTACTCGCCATCGCCTACATCCTCGTCACCGTCAAGAACCCCTTCCGCAACCGCCACCTCGACTACTACTCCATCCTCCAAATCCGATGTTTTGAGTCCAGGACCGTCGGGTCGTTCGAGCCCAGTTCGTGAAACTCGCGGGGCTCTTGAACCTAAACGTCAACAAGTTCGCTTTCTCCGACGAAGCCCTCAACCTCGTATGTGAAGCTTGGACGGTGCTGTCCGACTCGGACAAGAGAGCCCAGTACGAGGCCGAAATCGATAAGACCGCCGAGGCGGCATTCTGGACATTGTGCCCGTACTGTTACTACATGTACGAGTACGAGAAGGTGTACGAGGATTGTTGCTTGAGGTGCCAGAATTGTCGAAGAAGGTTTCGTGGGGTAGCGGTGAACTCGCCGCGGAAGACGGAGAAGAATGGGGAGACAGAGACAGAGTACTCTGTTTGCTGGAGCTATTTTCCTCTGTGGATTCCTGATGAGAAAAAAGGATGGGAAAAACGACGGCGTTAAAGGGAATGTGGGAGTCGGGAGGAATGTGAAGACTAGAGCAGGTTATGGGGAATAATGTTGGGAGGAATGAAGGAATGGATGATATGGATGAGAGTGGAGACGATGAGAGTGTTGAGTTGGAGTTTTATAAGGGGAATGTTGATGATGATGATGTTTACGTTGGGTTAATGGCATAGTCAAATACTCAATAGTGGGTACTATTACTAGTCCTTGATGAAAGTACGTGATGGGTTTGGTAGGGTTAACTGGGTAAGTTCCTTGTTTTTGTCTAACTTAGGGATGACTTCTATTAAGTTATTACTAATAGCTTGTAGTTGTTGGGACTTTGGGAGGGGATTTTGTGTGATGGCTGCTTCTTATTGTTGAAAAAGTTGGTGGGTAATTAACTAATTACTGTATAGTTTGTTGTTGGCATGGTAAAGTTTATGGTATAATTTTTGTTATCTTTATGTGAAAAGTAAGAAAAGAGTTTCTGGAATGGTTGTCAATGAGTGAGTGTTACATAGGTTGCTTTTTGTGTTGATTGAATAATGTTTGTGGTGAATGTTGTCTAAGATTGATGTGAATCTAATTAATAGGTTGCTTCCGTTTTGTGAATAGGTTCAATCTTGTTGTTTGGGTGGTATTTTTGGTGAATAATGCTAATTAATCTGTCTGCTCGGAAACGTTTCACTTAAATTTCTGAGAGAACTGATTCCTTTATATACAGTTTATGGGGACTCTGTTCATCTGGGTGATACCAGTGTATCTAAAAACTGATGTACTATACTGGTAAAGTTGAGCTGCTTAAGAAGTCTATTAACCTCTCTCACAAAGACACGTCACCATAGACACAATCCCCACGGGGATACAGCTTTTTCATACAAGTAGAATTTCAGTATGAACTTCTTTCCTTTTTTCTGTAAATATGTTGTAATTGCATTTTTAAAGGTGCAGTCTAGGCTATTAGTCATCCACTCCTCACATCCTTCAATTTGCTTGGTGAAAGATGCCTAGGCTATAAGCACCTTTGATTTCTTTTCTTCTTACAATCACAGTAACTAATGTAAATTGTGGAGTGTCTTCTGTTGTACCTCTCCTGGATGTTTTTGCATATTCTTGGGGCTGAATGGTAGCATATACTTTTATTGACCATAACTTTTGAGAGAGGCCTCATTGTCTCTCCAATGTATTGTCCATCTCAATTCTCATGTAACAGTCAATACTTCTGATATAAATGTGCATTTCTGGCAAAAGATGGTGAGGGATGATTAAAAACTTAGGAGATTCCTGGTATTTGATTCGAATGAGTACTTAACATTTTTTATTTTATGGGTTATGATTGTAAATATTCATGTTAGATTTTTAAGTTTGAACCAGGAAGACGATCTTAATGAGTAATTTGCATGATCCTTAAAAAGTTTTCTTACCAAATTTGCTTCCTCGATCCCAGAATAGCTGCTAAAGAAATAATCTTGAGTTTGCATGATCCTTAAAAAGTTTTCGAGAATTTCCCCTTTCTATTCTTCCAGCTTCTTCTTCAATTTTATATAAGGAGGTCTAACCTCTTTTATCTTATTACACTTTCTAAATTTCAGCTGGAGTTATCGTTGTCATTATTATTATTATTATTTAAAGATGAGGATAAAATTCTTCAATTAACATAAGGTACTACAACATTCAAAGTTCTTAACAGTACAGTTGCCTTTCCTAACTGGGAAAACTCTTAGGTACCTCTCCTAAGGGTTCCAAAAACAAAGTAAATCCAGGGAGAGACAACCACGGCTAGCATGGACATATAGGCATCCATTAGCTTTCTTGAAGCTGTGATAGAGTTTGGTATGAGGATTTCCTTTGATCAGCTCCCAGCATTTAGCCACAAGAGCATTAAAAGGGAGAGGATTCATTTGGGTGGAATTAGAGATTTATTACAACTTTGGTATCCAGCTCTATTTTTACTGCTTGGATACCAGGTTGACTAATTTAAATTAGGCCATCCTTTAAAGCCCACAATTCAGCCATAAGAGTATTACGCTCATTGCAAACCAGGGGCGGAACTATGTTGTTTTGTTTTTTTTTTGGGGGGGGGGGGGGGGGGGGGGGGGGGGGGGGGGGGGGGGGGGGGGGGGGGGGGGGGGGGGGGGGGGGGGGGGGGGGGGGGGGGGGGGTGTGGGGGGCTGGATATACAGATTGGGTCCGTTTGGATTGAACTTATTGTTACTGAAACTGAAAACTGAAAACTGAAAACTGAAAACACTATAGCAAAATAATTTTTAAACGTGTGAATAGTGCCGTGGACCCATTTTTAATATTTTTTATTGCGTAAACAGTACATGAACAGTGCATGAATAGTGCACGCACTGTTCATGCACAGTGTTTTTTGTCTCTCAGAGTCAAATAATGCGGCCAAAAACAAAAAATGGAAAACGCGGACAGGAGGAAACGTGGACGCGCAACGCGCAATCCAAACGCCCTCATTGTAAGGACTAGATTTGACCCTTAGCTCACTAGAAATGGATGATGACCCTACGAGCCCAAAACAATATATTTGTTAGAGAGTAGATCATATGGGTAAGATTCAATAAAGCATGCATGGGCCACAAGAGATTGGATACATGCTAGAAAGATAAGAAAAACATAGTTTGAAGGGGTTAATACTCCTCAGTCAAGTTCGAGGATGTAGTGTTCTTATATTCACTTAAGTTTCTTTAAGTAAAAGATGTTCTCTCTCTCTCTCTCTCTCTCTCTCTCTCGTTTGTTTTTCTTTCTTAGTGATTACATACCCCATTTCTCATGGGGTCTTTTCTTTATATAGTCCTATCTTTTTTCAATACCATCCTTCCACTTGTTGATTGTATAAGTGATCTTCTGGATGCTTGTCCTATCAGAGCCTTCTTGGAACCTTGATGTGTAGTTGTAAGGCTCAATATCACTGTTCATGCATCATTTCCACATAAATGCGGCCAGTTGGTTAAGTGCAGAGTATTTAATGTAGTGGTAGCAGTCTTCTTCTCAGATATTTCCTGGTTCACTATGGACCTTTTTATTTGAAGCTTATCCTTAGAAGCATAGTACCATCTCGCACGGTATCCTCTAGGCAAACAGGCCCCAATTCCCTAAAGCGTTTCCCGAGGAAGTTTGGATCCTTGAGAGACAACCTTTGTTCGTCATTACTTGTTCTTGTTCTTGTCCTTGTCCCTTTGTTCCACAAGCTTATCTTATTATTCAACCCTCCTCGGGCTACCCTACGTCCTTGGGCATGGCCCATGGCCCAATACTCCTACTCGGCTCATTTATCCCCACAATAATTATTTTAATATTTTCAAAATTTAGTCTATAAAAATAAGAGTTCCCCCCCCCCCCCCCCCCTAAATATTTGAATTAGTCCAATGATGCTCTTAAAAAAATATAATTGGTCTAATAGTTATAGAGATATAACTTTATTTTTCTCAATTTTATTTTTTATTGTAAAATGTGCTCTTATATCTGTTAAAAATTTGATAAAATTTTGTACCAAACATGTTTGAATCAATCTTTTTCAACTTGTTATGTGGCAATTAACAAGTTATTAACTCATTAAAAAAAATATTGTCACTAAAACTACACATGAAATGTCTCTTTAATTGCCACATAATAGGTTAGAGCAAGATAACATCAAATATGTTTGGAGCTTAACTTATTTCTCCAAGTTTTGGATCATTCATGTTTTTGAAAATTTCATTAGTTCAATTGAAAGATTTTTTTACTTACTTTAGTATAAAATTTAATAATTTGTATTGAAAATGAAACTTTTTAAGAATTTTACTATGAAAATGGTAAAAATGAATTTTATTTTATGAAAGCGCCACCAAACATAATTTTGATTGAAAATACTAAGCTTTCTTTTTTTTTTTTTTTTGTGTGTGTTTTTTGTTGGGTGTGTGTATATATATAACTTATCAAATAAAAAAGTGTATATATATATGTGTGTGTGTGTGTGTGTATAATAAAAAAAATGTGTGTGTATATATATATATATATATATATGTATGTGAGGGTTGTCTTGATAAATATATTAGTGCTGCAACTTGGCCCCCCCCAACAAAAATTCCTGGCTTCGTCCTTGTTGTAAACACAATGGCTCCGTGTTTTGCAAACCTAAACAGTTACTCCATATTGTTGGGAAAATTCGTAGGTACTCTCGAATTACAGAGAATGGTACTCCCTCTTTTTACATTCATGGTGAATCTCACCATGAATTTAATGAGTGGACTCTACCATAAATGTGAGATGAGGGAGCACCATTCTTTGTACTCTGGGAGTAACTAGGAATTACTCATATTATGGTGAGCCTGCACCTTAAGGGGGGACATGTTTTTGTTCCTTTCTTGCCTTTTGAAAGTGCCAATGTTGGCAAGACTTTTTACCCTACATTTGCCTGATATTAGGGGGTGTGCATGGGTTAGGTTGGATTAAGTTAAGGAGTTTTTTCTACCCAACCCACCATGGTAGATTAAAAAATATCCAACCCGACCCAACCCATGTGGATCGGGTTGGACCCATGGGTTGGATAGATTTTTTTTTTTTTAATTGCTATTATTATTATTAAATTGAACAGTAGAATAACACCGCTACAAATAAGAGCAATTTTATGACCAAATAAACACCAAATAAACACAAACTATATGAGAAGAACTTAAGGTTTGAGTTTTATTTAGGAAGATGGGCAAAAAAGTAAATAAAAAAAATTGTACAATATATATTTTTTAAATTTAAATATATATTAAATATAGGTGGGTTTAGTCGGGTTAGACAGATTATGAATCTTATGACCCGAACCCAACCTGAGCCACTGTTAAAAAAATTCATAATCCAACCCAACCTATCAACCCTTAAAAACTGACCCAACCCAGCAAGTTGGGTTGGATCAGGTCGATTTTGGCGGGTTTGTGGGTTCGTTGTATACCCCTACTTGACACTACCTTAAGCTTAATAGGTAGTGCCCTGGTGAGGAGAAGGTATTTGGTATAATCAGGAAATATCACACCATTATAATGTCATTTTTTATTTTACTTGACTTCAAATCCTAACATTTTTCCTATATATAAAACAAATTCCAACATTTTCCTTTTTTTTTTTTTTTTAATTCTTTTCCTTTTCCCACTTGGCACTTCTTAGCTTTTATTTTCTCCTCTTTATTTTCAACTTTATTTATTTCCTCTCCAATCATCAATGAGGAACGAAATATTTCGGTACATATCAATATCGATGTACCATTTCAGAATTACTGCAATTATATAAATACGTATATATATTTATATGCATTATTATACCATTAGAGTCCAATGTCCTAAAATAATATATGAGTATATATTATATAGACATATTTATGCAAGCTAGCACTGAAGTTCACGTTCTCATGTTCTTACATCAAAAGGAGGAATGACTTGAGTGTCCCTTTATATTCTTTTTCCTATGCTGGATAATTAATTAGATTTGAAATATTAACAAAAAAGTAGAGTTTAATATATGAAAATTAATGACCAAAATGAATATAATAATAATAATAATAATAATAATAATATATATATATATATATATATATATTTTTTTTTTTTTTGAGGTAAAAGACGATAGAATAATAATTGTTGACTAGAGAGTTAACATTGCTGATTTTCCTATCTCTTCTTTACATTTTCAATTCTTTCTTGTTTACTCTAGAGTAATACTATCATCTAATTTTTGCGCTTTTGTTTCCATCACCTGGATGACAATTCTAAAATGTAATGCCCTCTAAAATTTTAATTTCATATCGTCAGTATTTTTGTTTTATTGTGCAGATTTACTTGTATGTATTACATCATAACTTGGACAAGTTTGAAGCTGGAAGGAAAGTTACGATGCAAAAGGTTAGAGATCTTGTTTTGCGTAGCAAAACAACCATTGTTGGTGCTGTCGAGCGTGAAATCTCTTCTGGGATTAGGCCAATCGGTCTTCTTTTTGCAGCGCTGATCGCATTTGATTCTCATTATGGTGGTTGATAACTGGATGCAAATGTGTCCAATGTATGGTGTCCGGGTTATCGAAGGATGTGAAAACAGCTCTGTAGACACTCAATTTTGCACTCATAATTTAATCAAGGAAAATGATTGGAATGATCATTCATGTACCCTAAAAATCATGATTGCATTACATGCATCAATTACATGCATCAATTTGTTCATTGCATATCATAAAAATGATCTTGAGATTCTAACGGTCGTAACAGTGTGTTCGGTTTCTAAATCGGACCATCGGATCGAAAGATATTGCATGATCAAGTTTGCATGGTCAGCATGCATTGTGTCTAGATAGAGTCGACCACACATGATTAATTTAAATTAATTCTGATTGGTTAAACAATTAAAATTAATTAAATAATTCCATGATTGGTTGATAATTAGTGTCTAAAATAGGATTCCTTGCATAGGAATAACAATAAAATTGTGGATAATCTAAACTTTATCAAGATTTATTTTAGGGTATTTATCTACAAGATAATTATTCTTGAAAAAGCCTGAATTATCTAGAAAAGAGATAAAAAAAAATCATAAACTAAGGATGAAAACACGTCTAGGTACAAGGACCGGATCAAAAAACCCTAAAAAGAGAGTCCAAAATGCACCCAAACACGGAAGAACGTTCGGCATCCAAGAGCACCATTCGGCACTTTTGGAGTGCCGAACGGCACTTTAAAAGGGCCGAATGGCCCCCTTTTGGGCTTTGGCCCAACTCCCTTTGGGTGACGATAAGGCACACCCTTTTCGACCTTTTCGCAGAAGGATGCGTCCAGATTCGCATTTTAATCGTCAGTGCCTATTTTTTAGAGTTTTCCCACCTCTATAAATAGAGACTGGATCTCATAATTCAAGAGACCTTTTGGACGCTCTGAGAGGCACACACTTTTAGGCTCTCAAATTGCTCATATTTGCAGATCCCCTCTCTGATATTTGCTGTTGAAATTAGGGTTTTTAGGTTTCAAAGATAATTGAATAGATTTCTTTGAACCCTAAAATATCCTCTCAAGAACAAGAAGTGCTCCATGCAAGAGGTTGATTTCAATCACCCTTTCCTTTCCTTTATGTTTTTCTCTTATGATGATGCATGTTTTTTATCCATAACATGATTTATTAACTGTTGTTTTGTTTAAAGCATGATCTTGAATTTCTTATATATAATTGTTACAATCTTTTTCTTAATTTCAATTATTTGCATATTACCAATTCTTTTTCTTAAAATCAAAAACAGATCTGCATCTTTCTTAAATGTAGATCTGAATTTTTCTTAATAAAAAACAGATCTGCATCTTTCTTAGATGTAGATCTAAATTTTTCTTAATCAAAAACAGATTTGCATCTTTCTTAGATGTAGATCTGAATTTTTCTTAATAAAAAAAAAACAGATCTGCATCTTTCTTAGATGTAGATCTGAATTTTTCTTAATAAAAAAACGGATCTGCATCTTTCTTAGATGTAGATCTGATTTTTCTTAATCAAAAAACAGATCTGCATCTTCATTAGATGCAGATCTGAATTTTTCTCCAATCAAAAATTGATTTGTATCTTTCTTAGATACAAATCTGATTTTTTAAAAACATATGCAAATTTTGAAACAAAGAAAAAGATTATGCATGATTGTGTTTATGGTTGTTTGTTTTGTTTAATTCATGTAGCATAAATTTATGTTATGAGTGAAATTCTCTTCAAAAAAATATTTTCCATATTTTTTAAACATATAAAAAACAGATATGATTTTTCTGTTATTAAAAACCATTTTTTTATTATCACAAAATGGATTTGATCTTTTACATAGTTAAAACCATTTTTTTTTAGATTCTTAAAAACAGGTCTATTTTTTTTTTTACAAACCAAAATCAATTTCTTTTAATCACCAAAATAGATCTGATTTTTCTCTCCAAAAACATTTTTCTTTACCATACAAAAATAGATCTGATTTGTTTGTATAAGTCAAAATCAAAATTTTTTAATCATTAAAACAAATCTGATTAAAAAAAAAAAAAAACAAAGAAGAGGATTTATTCATAGATAAATTTATGTGATTTAATTCTTGTTTTACATGCTCAACATATCGTTCATAGCATGCATAAAAGGATACATAGGTCACAAGAGTCTAGAAGACCAGACTCTATCTGGGCAGAATGAGTGCCTAACACTTTCCCATTCTATAACCTAGCCTCTGAATTTAGGTCTTTGGATAAGTAGATCTAAGCCTTCGTCTTTTTTTTTTTTTTTTGGGTAGAATGTAGGCAATTTCTCGGTCTCTCATAGTGGCGACTCCGCTGGGGATGTCGAGGGCTAAGTTTCGTATTAGACTTAAGTGACCCAATATGTACCCTTGTTTTGCATGGTCTTGCATGATATTGTTGTTTGTTTGTTTATTTATGATTGTTGAGATGTTGTATGATATGTTGTTGTTTGTATTGTCTGTTAAAAGATTTCCCTAACTGTTATAGTGTGTGCCATCCAAACAATAATGTATGCACCCCTTTTCAACAACTTGTGGTGGTAGTAACCATGGATCACTGGTTTTCATTAGATTCGGGTACCCAGTGGCGAACTCACCAACTCATAGTCTAAAGTCACTGGATCATTTCCTGTTGACTGTAAAGGACAAACCATGCTGTTCAGACCAACACAATGTTCATTACATTACAAGTTGGGAAGTGTAACGTCCTAGTTATGGGAAACAATGAAATAACAAACCCACCTTACAACATAATGACTTAGAGCTTGCCCTTAGGCCAGTCCCGGTTAAAATTGCATTACGTGTTGTGTGTGTTTATTTTGGTTGATTGATGGATGTGGATGGGGTCTTAGCTTTGATTAACCCAACCAAGCCTCTCATTAGGGGAGAATCTGGTCAAGATTTGAAGGAAGGCTGCAAAGAGAACCTAAGCCTGACACTCAAGCCAGTAGCTCTAGTTCCAAGCCTGTCACTCCCATCACAATATTGAAGCCTTCAAGCATGGAAGAAGCTCCATTGTTGCAACATCACAACCCTATCTTTGACCTCCAAGACAGTTCAAGCTACAAGAAGTTTGAAGCTCTTAGCAGTATGGCGGAAGAGGGAGAACACCCAAACACAGAGGAACCCATGAACACCCAAGAGCTATTCAACACCATGGTAGCTAGTTAGATTCAGTTGAGGGAAGACATTAACCGTATGATACAATAGTTTCAGAATTCGAAGAGTAATCAAGAGGAGGACAAGACTGATCATGATCCATCAGCCGTAGAGAGTGAGAAGAAGATCAACGAGAGGATGAATAAAATGGAGAAGATGATCAGAAGAGCTTGTAAGATGGAGGACCTTATGGACTATGATTCCCTCTCACTCTTCCCTAATGCGAGGTTGCCTCCCAAGTTCAAGATGCAACCTTGGACAAGTTTGTTAGGACCGGCTGTCCAAAGTCTCATATGAAGATGTATATGAGGGCTATGCAGCCCTTAGACGCAACCGAAGAAGTACTTGCTCAGATGTTCCAAAACACACTAACTGGAGCTGCTCTTATGTGGTTCCTCAATCTAGATGATGCAAGGGCAAGAAATTGGGAGGACATCTACCGAGAGTTTCATAAGCAATACAAGTAAAATATAGAAGTGGACATCACAAGGAGAAACCTCGAGACCACCAAGCAAGAACCGAAAGAATCCTTCTCTACTTTCATTACCAAGTGGAGAGCTAAGGCAGCATAGATGATGAGTAGGCCAAGTGAGGAGGAACAGTTAGCCATGGTTGTAAAGAATTTATTGCCTTTATACCACAAATATTTGTTTGCACAATACTTTCCTAATTTTAAAGCTTTGATTGCTGCTGGAACTTAAATTGAGGATGCAATAAACAATGGAACTATAAAGATTGATGATGCACCAAGGTTTAAAAAGAATGTAGGATCTAATTTTAAGGCTGCAGAAATTTCCGACATCCATAAAAATGATCCTTATCAATTGATTGCACCTATTGCACTTGTGCAAGTACCACATGTACCCAGAACTAGGAGGGAATTTCATGAGTTGTACATGCCCATAAGCCAAGTGTTTGACAAGTTAAAAGCAAAAGGGTTACTAAAACCCTTAGACCCAAAACCAATTCCAAACCCCTTGCCCTCAAGGTTTGATGTGAATAAAAGATGTGCTTACCACCAAAGCCCTGTCATGACACTGACCGTTGTTTTACCCTTCGTCATGCAGTTCAGGACCTAATAGACAACAAGGTGATTGCGCCGCCTACAAGGCCTAGCGTCACTAATAATCCCTTGCCCAATCACAATTTTGGGAAAGGACCAAGGATTAATTGCTTGATGACCAAAGAAGAAAACAAGGAAGACCCATCCGACTTGATCTATGACCTACCCGAATGCTTCATGATGACATGGGAAGAATTAATGGATAGGACATCTACTACCACCACAAGATATGACATATGGAATGAAGTACCAAAACCCGAGAATTACCCAATATCCACAAATGGGGGGAGACACTTCAAACCCCAAGTAAACAACCAAATACCCACAAATGGGGGGAGACACTTTAAACCCCAAGTAAATAGCCAAACACACACAGGTGGGGGGAGACACTTTAAACCCCAAGACATTGATCCCAATGATCCAACCAAAATTGCCCACATCACAAGAGGGGGGGGGGGGGGGGGGGCGGGGGGGAGACACTTCAAACCCCTACATTTAGAGACCGATAACCCAGTGGAAGCCCTGAACAAATCCACCCAACAAACACCTGCCGAAGAAGATGAAGTCCTTAAGTAACTACAGAAGACACAAGCCAACATATCCTTATGGGGTTTACTCATGGCCTTATACAAACACCGTCAAAATCTAGTAGACCTTTTCAACCAAATTCAAGTCCCTACAACCACAACCTCCCAGGATCTGAATGCTATGATTGGGTCCATAAATAGGGAACTCACCATTTCCTATTCTGACAAGTATCTAACCAAGAAGGGTAAGCACCACAACGACCCGTTGCATATCACTGTAGATTCCATAGGGAAGAGGATACTGATGGTTTTAATAGATGATGAAAGTGCTTTGAATGTGTGTCCTTTGAAGACTGCAAGCTGCTTGGGCCTCAGCATTGAAGACTTTGTGCCTACTGATCAACATGTGAGGGCATACGACAACAGTAGAAGAGAGGTTTTAGGAACCATAACATTAGAGCTTACCATAGGACCAATGGTCAAGAAGGTGGATTTTCAAGTCCTTAATATAGCCTCATGCTTCAATATGCTCCTTGGGCGACCATGGATCCATGACACAGAAGTCGTACCTTCTTCTCTATATTAAAAGGTTCGGTTTCCACATGAAGGGGCTATTGTGACCATATATGGGGACACTTTAACTGTGCCTAAGCCTATTTATGGTATTGATTCTGAGAAAGAGCCATTGACCTTGGATGGCTTTGAGATTGAGAGGCCTGGCTTTGAAAAGAGAGAAGAAGAAGTTGAGAAGATCCCAATGGACTTTGCTCCTTATGGTAACAACAATGTGGTAGCAATGATGAGGAGAATGAACTACCTTCCAGGGATGAATTTAGGGAGAACTGTGAAGAAGCCTACTGTTCAGGTCCCGATGATTCCTACTGCCACACCACCTTTTGGGCTAGGCTATAAGCCCACTGATGATGATTTGTTATAGATGGAAGTGAGAAAGATGGCTCGAGCCAAAGCCAAAGCAAAAGGACTTCCTTGTCCTCCAGAACCTCTGAAACCTTACACTCTTACATTGAAGGGGAAGTTTGTAAAAGCTGGAGAAGTCAACGTTATTGGGGATTCCCTGAACTGAGATTTGATCCTATAACAAAGACAATGGTGCCTGGGTTCGAGATACTACTTGATTGCAACAACAAGGTTCCATAATTGAAGAAAGAAGACACAACTTGGGTTCCTACTGATTGGGCTGATTACATGGATCCTGATGCCATGACTACACTTCTTGGAGATCCTATTTGCAACATAGAAGAAGAGGAATATTGAGAGGCCTGCCAGCATGCATTGAAAAGCCCATATGAATTAAGAGCCAATCAAGAAGGCGAGGAAGGGGGAGCATCCTCTAGTGATGATGAGGATGAAAGTGATGACAAGAGTAATAGTAGTAGTGACATCAGCAATAATGATAGTGGACATGATGATGATGACAATAGCATCGATAGTGATGACAACAGCAGTAGAAGTTACGATAGCTCGTAGAGTGGTGATGATTGGGTTAAACCCCTTAGTGATAGAGAAGATGAAGATGCAAACCTATTCTATGAGGAATATGACAGTGATGTGGACTATTATGATGAAGACATAGAAGACAATGCCGAAGCCAACAGGTGGAGCGACATTGATAGAGATCAATACAGGCTGATAAATGTGTTAGAGAAAGCAAGAGAGGAGAATGCATAAGCCAATCAAATGTATCATGATGAATATCCCTATGGGCACCTTTCAGATTGGAGTGATATCACTAATGTTAGTTCAAGGTCTGGCCCTAGGTATGACAAGCATGGAAGAGAAGTTCCGAAATTGGGGTCATATTATGATTCAGAACCAAGTTCACCAACCTCACATACTAAAGAAGAGGATGACATAGATGCCAGGTTCACTGCTTTAGACCAAAAGCTGATGGTCCACAGTATCAGAATCATGACACTTGAGAATGTTGGAGGTAATAATGAAAGGGTGGAAAGGGGTGCGTCAGAGCATCTCCCTCAACCCACCTACTTAGGCAACAGAGGTAAGCACAACCTGTTTGATGAATGGATGGATAGCATAGAGTATCTGGACGCTTTTGTGACTAACAAGCCCATAGACATAGAAATTGAAGAAGAAGCTACAGATTATATGGATGTAGATCCCCTAGTATTGATTCTGAGGGAAGAAGGAGCTTACTGGGAGCCACAATCTCAGAATCATGACACTTGAGAATGCTGAACGTAATGATGAGAGGACGGAAGGAGACGAGTCAGAGCATCTCCTTCAACCCACTTACTTAGGCAACAGAGGCAAGCACGACTTGTTTGATGAATGGATGGATAGCATAGAGTGCCCAGATGCTTTTGTGATCGACAAGCCCATAAACATGGAGATTGAAGAAGAAGCTACAGATTATATGGATGTAGATCCCCTAGTATTGATTCTGAGGGAAGAAGGAGCTTACTGGGAGCCACCTTCCATTGTGGAAGCCACGATCGAGTTGAAGAACTGGGCATGGGAGGGAGCCACCCACCCCATGAAGGACTCCGTGAGGAAGATCAAGACCATCAAGTCAGTCACTTTTGCCAAGAAGATCAAGACCGCCGAGCCAGTCACTCTTGCCAAGAACATTGTTTTTGTTTCTATTAAGTCTATTTCTGTAAGTGTTTCTATTCCTATTAAGTCTGTGGAGTCTATTGAAAACTCTTTCCCTTTTAATATGATTTTTTATTCTGCTTATTTACTTGCTTTGAATGTTTTTATTTTTGAAATTGGTAAAGAAACTCTTAATAATAAGGAATTAAAACATGGATACCTAGAACCTATAAAAGAAGAAACCCAACCCATTACCCTGGGAACTGATAATGAGCTTGAAATGATCCAAGTGGGCAATACCCTAACCACTTCAGAGAAAGATGCATTAGTGGCATTGCTGACAGAGTTCAAGGAGGTATTTGCCTGGTCATATGAAGACATGCATGGGATTGATACAAATATAGTACAGCACTGCATTCCAACAGATCCAACTTGATTGGCCAAGAATGTATTGATCCCTTATGATAAATTCACCAATTGATTTAGCCAGGTTAATTAGTTAATTCAATTTGCATGCAATATGCGTGGCAACACAAACAAATCACCAAATAACTAAATGCAGGCGGAAAATAAATTGATAAGGTGATTTATTTACGAATAGGGAAAATCTACACGGCAAAAACCTTACTGGGTGATTTTAAGGTCACCATTCCCGAGAATCCACTATTATCAAAACAAGCGGTTACAAGTAAAGGAATCCCAGTACCTTAAACCAATCTACAGTTGAACCCTTATCCCAATACCCAATTGGACTTATTCTGTAATGACAATCTCTCCTTTTCAATGCATGGCTCCCAGTACGTGACTAACCAATAGATGTGCGAATCCCAGTACGCGACTTGATCACCAACTTGAGAAAGATGTTGACTGCAAAGTTCTTCAGTTCATCCAGACGATGAAAATCATGAAGTTCCTTAGTCACAAAACCCTAAGGTGTACAAACACAACAGCTTCTTTAAGAGAAAGATGAACTAGGGCAAATTCTGTCTCCGGTCACAATTTGCATGAACAAGACTTTGCTCTACACTTGTGCAACTGTGCCACCTTTGACGGCCCTTAAAATAATCCTTATATATGTTTAGGGTTGTGAGAAAAGAAAGCCTAAACACATACTCACGGATTGGAGTGAAATCAGCTCTGAAAAACTGAATTTCATAAACCTCGATAGATAGCCATCTATCGAGCTAGCTGTCGAGCCATGGGCTGAAACAGCTTTTAAACCTCGATAGATGCTAGCTGTCGAGTTTTAAAAACCAGCACTTCTTCACTTGTTTCTTGGATAGACTTGCATGGCTTTAACACTTGAATCTTGAAACCTTGTTCCATGAAGTATTAAACACATCCTAGATCTACCCAATTACAAGTAAAGTGCGTTTTGTCAAAGGATTAGCCAATTACATAAAAATATTGACATATGTTCCTAACATCAAATCACATATGTCCTAACACAACCATGAAGCCAGTCAAGCAGAAGTTAAGAAGAATGAAGCCAGAGTGGACTCTTAAGATCAAGGAAGAAGTAGAGAAACAATACAATGGAAGATTCCTGAGAGTGGTCAACTATCCAAAGTGGTTAGCTAATGTGGTTCTAGTACCAAAGAAGGATGGGAAGGTCAAAATGTGTGTATATTTTCGAAATCTAATAAGGCTAGCCTGAAAGGTGACTTTTCATTGCCTCACATTGATGTCCTGGTTGACAACACAGCAGGTCATGCTTTGTTATCGTTTATGGATGGGTTTTTTAGGATACCATCAGATTAAGATGGCTCTAGAAGATATGGAGAAGACATCCTTTATTACACCATGAGGGACGTACTGCTATAAGGACATGTCATTTGGTCTTAAAAATGCTGGTGCTACTTACCAACGTGCAACCACTACTTTGCTACATGATTTGATCCACAAAGAAGTAGAGGTTTATGTTGATGATATGATAGTGAAGTCCAAAGACCGTGAAGGGCATATACCAGCTTTGAGGAAGTTCTTTGAAAGAATTCGGTTCTACAAGTTGCGGTTAAATCCAAAGAAGTGTGCTTTTGGAGTCACATCGGAAAACTGTTAGGGTTTATGGTAAGCCAGAGGGGAATAGATGTTAATCCTGAGAAAATCAAGGCAATTGTAGAGATGAA
This sequence comes from Quercus aquifolioides, assembly GCA_019022515.1. Taxonomy (NCBI): domain Eukaryota; kingdom Viridiplantae; phylum Streptophyta; class Magnoliopsida; order Fagales; family Fagaceae; genus Quercus; species Quercus aquifolioides. The sequence goes on from JAFHAW010000247.1 coordinate 34,111, forward strand.
GCCTCTAAGAACTGAAAAGGAGATCCGAGGATTTTTGGGGAGGATATAGTACATCAGCAGGTTCATAGCCCAACTCACTATGACATGTGAACCAATCTTCCGACTGCTCAAGAAAGAGGTCTCAACAGTGTGGAATGAACAATGCCAAGAAGCCTTTGAGAAGATCAAGATCTATCTAACGAAGCCACCAATACTTGTCCCACTGGTACCCAAAAAGCCATTATTGTTGTATCTCATCACTACAGATACAGCAATGGGGGCTTTACTTGCTCAAAACCTAAAGGAGACTAGAAAGGAGAATGCAATCTACTTCATCAGCAAGAAGATGTTGCCTTATGAAGAAAATTATTCACCATTAGAGAAGACATGTGTAGCACTTGTATGGGCAACCCGTAAACTCAAACATTATATGCTTGCTTACAAGGTTTTGTTGATTGCAAGAATGGACCATTTGAAGTACTTAATGGAAAAACCTGTGCAAGATGGAAAGACTGCTAAATGGGTTTTACTTCTGTCAGAATTTGATATTAAGTATGTGACTCAGAAATCTGTGAAGGGAAGAGCAATTGCTGATCACTTAGCCCATTGTTCACTAGAAGAAGCCGAAGAGATTCAAGGGGACTTTCCGAATGAAGACATCATGGGGATTGAGGTAGAATCATGGAAGATGTACTTTGACGGAGCCACAAATCAAAATGGAAGTGGAATTGGAGTTCTCTTAATTTCTCCAAAAGGGACACACATCCCATTTTTTGGCAGACTCAACTTTTCTGCCACCAACAATGCCATTGAATATGAAGCTTGCATCATGGGCCTACAAGCAGCCTCAAGCCTAAGAGTAAAGGAGTTGGAGGTATACGGAGACTCAACCTTGATAATCTCTCAGATTCAGAATAAATGGAAGATCAAAGAAGAAAGGCTTATGCCTTATCATGAATGTCTTCAGAAGTGGGCATCAAAATTCAGCAAGATTCAATATCAATATGTGTCAAGGATGCAGAATCAAATTGCAGATGCTTTAGCAACCATGGCATCCATGATGGATGGGCCAAAAGAAGATGAAGCTAGACTGACAATGTTGGAACAAAAAGAAGAACCAGCCTACTGCATGACAATAGAAGAGGATGAGAGAAAGAATGGGGAAGGTGAATGGTATTCAGACATCCTACAATACCTCAAGGATGGGACATGCCCTAAGTTTGCAGACAAGAATGACTAATTAACCATCTGGAGGTTGTCTACCAATTACATTATTTGTGGTAAAAGGCTTTACAGAAGATCATATGATGAAATTCATCTCCTTTGTGTAATCACCAAGGAAGCACAACAAATAATTGTAAGTTATAGGCCACATATGAATGCACACATGCTATTAAGGAAGATAATGAGACAAGGCTATTATTGGACTACTATGGAAGCCGACTGTGTGGCTTATGTCCGGAAGTGCCATCAATGCCAAGTCCATGGAGATCTGAAGCACATGCCACTACATATTATGACATCACCCTGGTCATTCTCTACATGGGGGAGAGACATTATTGGGAAGATTCACCCAATGACATCTAATGGCCATGAATTCATACTTGTTGCTATTGACTATTTCACCAAATGGGTAGAAGATGCCTCATACAAGGTTATGAATTCAAAGAAAGTTGCTCAATTCATTCAGACCAACATCATCTGTAGATATGGGATACCAAATGAAATTTTCTTTGACAATGGGCAACATTTCAAGGGAGAAATAGAGAAGTTGCTACGACAGTTTAACATTCAACACCATAAATCTTCACCCTACCGTCCTCAAACTAATGGAGCAGTTGAGGCTGCTAACAAAAATATAGGGCGAATCTTGAAGAAAAGCACAAAGAACTACAAGGATTGGCACCTACAATTACCCTATGCACTCTGGGGGTATAGAACATCAATTCGATCTTCCACAAGAGCCACTCCTTATTCATTGGTGTATGGGATGGAAGCAGTCCTTTCCATTGAAATGGGTGTCTGATTACTAAGGACAGTACTAGAAAGTGAAATCCCCGAAGCAAATTGGTTGCAAAGCAGATATGACCAGTTATGCATGTTGGATGAGAAAAGACTCAAAGCCCTGTATCACATATAGGGATACCAAAGGAGACTTAGGAAAGCTTTTGATAAGAAAGTAAGAACCAGAGATTTGAAGTTAGGAGATCTAGTGTTGAAAGAAATCCGAGCCTCGGTTCAAGATGCAAATGGGAAGTTCAAGAAAAATTAGGTAGGCCTATACATTATCAAGCAAATATACTCTGGAGGAGCAGTAAGGTTGATGGACTTAGATGCAAATCCTTTCACTAAGCCAATCAACATGGATCAACTGAAGAAATACCACGTTTGAAGTGGTTGTAAATTATGTTATTTCCCTTCCTAGGTTTGTCAAAAAAAAAAAAAAAAAAAAACAAAAAACAAAAAAGGAGTAGGTTGAAAACCCGAAAAGGCAATCTATGGAAAAAAAAAAAAAAAAAAAAAAAGTGAGAGAGCCTGCTAGGTTGAAAACCTGAAAGGGCGACCTAGGCAAAAGTTAAGCAAATAAAAAATCATCATCAATGAACTACATAATAACCTGATCCTTCTATCAAATGGGTACGTAGGCAACCATGCATTGGTTCGGTCACAATTTTCTAGAACCTACCATTTGTCCATTAACCTAAATTTTCAAAAATTCAACCATTCCATTAAACCATGTCTTTACACAAAATCCAGAAACCCACACTTTAACCAAAAAAAAAAAAAAAACCAAACTAAACCACAAGATCCCAAACACTAAGCCAAACCATAAAAAACCCCAAACCCCAAAAGCCTACACGTTAAACAGAACCCTTAACTTGTAAATCCTAAATAATTCCAAAACATAAGAGTTTTTACATCAACTTCTAAATAAACATGTTCAAAGCCAAAAAAATAAGGTCACTTTGTCTTCGGTCTTTTCTTTTTCTATTGATCATTGATTTCCTCTATGTTAGGTGCTTTATCGTTCCCGTCCCTTCTTTTGAATTCATAGTTGTCTTCATCGGGTCTTTCCCAATTGTCTTTGAGAAACAGTTCTCTCATAGCAATCCTCTTAGCCTCCTTATTAATAATCTTGTCTATCAACTAGTTAGAGTATTCTGTAGTCATCATGTGAAAGTGAACCTTGACAAAAGATTGGTGCACTCGGTCAGCCATCTCCAATCCCAATTGCATGTTCTGTATAGAAGTAGGATTTGTGTCCACAAGAGTCAAGAATCTTCTTCTTTTGCCACCAGGCATTCCTTGCTCATATTTGAATTACCTCATGAGTCTATCTCCCTTGTAGGAAGTTGCCCTCCACAACCCAACAAGGAAGATGTGGTCTGATCTTGGAGACCTCAATAGAGGGGGTGGGCACTTCCACCAATAATAGTCCCATTGAATTTCGGTACTGGATTTCTTGTTTAAGAATTTCACCTAGTCACTCTAAGTTTGGCACTTAGTTTTGATTACAGCCCTGCTACGAAAATTGCTAGGCCTGTAATTACTAGTTGTTAGGACATATGTGAATCATGTTAGGAACATATGTCAATATAGAATTGGTTAATCCTTTGACAAAACGCACTTTACTTATAATTGGGTAAATCTAAGATGTTTTTAATACTTCAAGGAATAAGGTTTCAAGTTCAAGTATTAAAATCATGCAAGTCTGTCCAAGAAACAAGCGAAGAAGTGCTGGATTTTAAAGCTCAACAGCTAATATCTATCGAGGTTTAAAAGCTGCTGAAGCCCAATGCTCGACAGCTATCTCGATAGATAAGCTATTTGTTGAGATTTATGAAAAACATATTTTCAGTTCTGTTTTGCATCCAATCCATGAGTACATGTTTAGACTTTCTTTTATCACAACCCTAAACATATATAAGGATTATTTTAAGGGCCGTCAAAGGTTGCACAAGTGTGAAGCAAAGTTATGTTCATGCAAATTGTGACAGGAGATAGAATTTGCCCAAGTTCATCTTTCCCTTGAAGAAGCTGCTGTGTTTGTACACCATTAGGGTTTTGTGACCAATGAGCTTCTTGATCTTCATCGTGTGATGAACTAAAGAACTTTGCAGCCAACATCTTTTTCAAGTTGGTGATTAAGTCACGTACTAGGATCCGCGCATCTATTGGTTAGTCACATACTAGGAGCCGTGCATTAAAAAGGAGAGAGTGTCACTATAGAACAAGTCCAATTGGGTATTGGGGTAAGGGTTTAACTGTAGGTTGTTATAAGGTATTGTGATTCTTTTACTTATAACCGCTTGTTTTGATAATAGTGGATTCTCAAGAATGGTGACCTTAAAATCACCTGGTGGGGTTTTTGCCGTGTAGGTTTTCCTCATTCGTAAACAAATCACCATGTCAGTCTAGTTTTATGCATTGCTTTGTTTAACATGTTTTTGTTTGTTTACTTTTCAGTTTTGCTTTATTTTGTTTTTCATATTAAAAAAAAAAAAAAAACAGTGCGTGTTTGTATACATTGGTACTTGTGTACCTTGGATGGCCATTGAAACAAAGTTTTCTAAACTTTGTATCATTTTGTAGCTTAGATGAGCATCTCTATGCACAACTAAGCAAGTGAGCTTTGTGGCTCGTGTTTGTGATAAGTAAGGTTAAGTAATCTCTTGTACTTAACACTTATATCACTCTTTTTGATGGGAAGGATTAGAAAATCCTAAGAGAAAGGCATAAATAACCATCTCACCACTTTTGCCCACCAATCATGAAATGACATTTGTATGCTTCAGCATAGCAAAAGTATAATGTCAACAGCTTAACATCATTGGGTATTTCTTTCCTATCTTTTATATGCCCATGCATGGTTTGCTTAAAAAAAAAAATGCAAAGAACAACAAAAAGCAAAAAGAATCAAAATGCTTTATACATGATTACAAGCATGTATTCTAGGAGATGTGGGAGTTACAGGATGTACCTTGAAGGTGATAGTCCCTATCAGACAATTATGATTGTATGTGAGTTAAAGTGATTTTCTCGTATCTCAAATCATCATAGCATGAAGACGCTTATGTAATCTTGCGATGTTTTTCACACACAACACGTAAAATTCTTTGCTACTCTTGATACATGTGCAAGTACAATGTAATTTGGCCATCACAAGGAATACATGTATTAATGTATACTCACTAAATTGTCTTAACTTGCTTCTGAAATATAAAATTGGTTAGACTTGTTTAGTGTGTGTGTGTGTGTTTTGGATCTATGTGCTTGACATTTTTTTGTGTTGAAAGATGATTTTGAGAGCTTAAATTGTTGATTGGATCCTTGGTTATGTAGCATACTTAATTGCATTCATGTCTGTGTTTTTCTCTTCTTGAAATTTTTTTTTTAAGCTATCTCAATAGCTTCTTGATACCTCTTGACAGCTAGGCTATCTATCGAGACCTTTCAGCTGATTTTTATCTCGCATTTTCGATAGCTCTCGATAGCTACTTCGATTCATCGAGAATCCTTCTAGATGCTCGATAGCTACCTCGATCCATTGAGCCCCTCTTGCTGTGAATACCTCTCGACAGATCTTCATTAGCTATCTCGATAGCTATTTCTCGCTCTTTAATTCTTGATAGCTCTCGATCCATCAAGGATTATGAACTTCTATTTAAAGGGTCAGTGCGATTTCAGTTTCACTTTTCTCGATCGCTCTCGATCCTTTCTGTCTCTTCACCTCCCAAAACCTCTCTCTCTCTCTCTCACTCCAAACCTTCAACCCAAGTGTTCTTCAGTCTTTGTGTGCATTTTCTGCTTCTAGTATGTCTCTTTTTCACTCATTCATCATGCATTTCACTTTTTTTTTTTTTTTACCTAACTTTTGGGTTTGTGTTGAAAATTTGGGGTTTTTCAAAATTGTTGGATTTTTTACAAAATTTTTGGATTGGTTTTTGTGAAAATGTTTTTAAATCATCATGCATTGCATCTCTTTTGTATTATAACAATGTTTCATGCATTTTAGATGTGTGTTTACTTTGTTACAATAATTGTGTGCTGTTAGGTTTGGATTGGGCTGAGCCCATAATGTTTTAAAGTTTGTATGTCACATGTTCATGCATATGTACCTTCAATTCTTTATATTCTTCTATATTGTGTTGTTGGTGCTTTTCTGATTGTTTCTCTCTCTCCCTATCTCTCTCTTTCTCGTGTTAGTCTACGCTATGGCACCCAAATGCAAATCCACTCCATCCCAGAACCCTCTTCGTTCTGGGGCATCTACTTCTTCTTCTGACCCTACACCTTCTCATATACAATTCCGTGATGATAAAGCCCAAAAGGACTTTTTGGAGAACTTCTCTAGAGGAGGCGTTCATTTGGAACGCCAAGTCATCTTATCGAATTTTTTTCGATACTGACCTACCCATTGTCATCTACAATAGGGGTTGGAAGTCACAGTGTGGCATCCTGGTCACTTGTCCCTCCATGATCATACAGGAGTTTTACTCCAATATCCACGAATTTGATACTTCTGTACCTCATTTCTTCTCTCGCATTAGAGGTATGCGCATCGTAGTTACTCTGGAGATTGTCTCTGAGGTACTACACGTTCCTAGGGTAGCGCATCCTAACCACCCTGGCTGCGATCGTCTGAGGACTGTGTCCAAAGATGAACTCTTGTCTATCTTTTGTGAGTCACCTTCTTCTTAGGGTGACCATCAAAACACCCTTTGCTTAGCCTTTGCAAAAGGTCTGAGGTTCCTGAACATGGTGATGACATTCATTCTTCATCCTTTGTCTCATTATAACACTATTACAGAGCCTAGTGCTCGATTTTTTCTATCCCTCTTAGAGGATATCTCTATCGACTTCCCTTCTCACTTCATTCTATCCCTTATAGATGTATATAGGGATACAACAATCCGTGATAAGCTCTTTTTTCCCTCGGCTATCACGGGGCTTCTTTGCCACTTTTCTGTCTCCTATCCTGAGTCTCCTCATTTTTCAATGATGTGTGGCATAGATGTAGCTACCATTCAATGGAGCGAGGCACAGCTCAGACCGAGGCAGCCCTGGATAGAGACGACAACTCCTCTAGCTTCCACCGCTCCATCCACCTCCGCTCCTTTGTCTTCTGCGGGTGGAGTGACACTTGAGGCTATCATGGAACAGCTTATGCGCATGGATGCTCGCCTTTACACTTTTAGTGATGAGTTATGTCAGGTGAACACTCGTGTTAGTCGTATCGCACGACGACAGGCTGTCATGGGTGGTGTCACTGTTGGTTCTTCTCCATCTCCACCAGCTTCTAAGGATAAGAGTGATGATGGCTCCGATAGTGATGATGCTGATGAGGATGATGGTGCTAGCTTGCCTAGTGATGATGAGATGTCTACTTGATATACTTACCCTTTGTCACTCATGACAAAAAGGGAAAGCAGTTTTGATATGAGAGTAGTCATACACATAGGGGGAGGGCTGGCATAGGAACATAGGAGATTTTTGTAAAATGCTAAACTTGCCATTTTTTCAAAGTTTGACCAATGTTGACTAAACCCTAACTAGGATTGGTCAAAATGTTGAGTTTTGATCTGACTATCAACCATTCTAAAGATCATAAAATTCCCTTCGAAACGAAAATTCACGGCCATAGTCAGAGTTGAAATGGATGAAAAATATCATGAAAATACCAAAATCCTGATTAAATGTACTATTTTTTAGGTAAAATGGCTATTCTTGGGGCATATTCACGTAATAATCTATACCATTCCAGCCACAATTGTTGTGAATTACCTGAACCAGATTGAAGCAAAATGGGATAGCAACCTTCTATAAAAATGGCTCGACGATATCTTCTCCAGATTGGGAGAAATGAATTTTTCAAGAATAGTGCTGTTAAATTTTCTACATTACGTCACCTCTCTTTCCAATGCAATATCTCAACAACCGTAACTCCAACTCATGTGAGGTCAGAGCCTATGGAAACTAGAAATCCATAAATTTCCAGGAACACCAAGTTTGAAAAAATCCAAGCTCTCAAATACCTCCAAAAAATAGCCCAAAAATAGAGTTGAAAAGAGAAAAAAAACCGTAAATAAAAAATGTGAAGATGAGTGGATAAGATTGGGTGATGTGGAGGTACCACACTCCCCCAGCCACCCATTAAGAGGGGCGGCTAAGGGGGTGTGTCACCAAAATACCCCAAGCTCCTATAAATATCCCCCCACTCTCTTTAGGCAAAATATGAACAAAAATGCACACAAATTCCCAAAAATTCCATTTGGTCACTTTTTCTTTAGGCTATTCTCTAGATTTACTTTCTCTCTCTTAGAAAACCTTCCTAAAAGCTGAAAATCCGGACCCCTTTTCTTCCATTTCTTTGCCATCAAGAGCCCATAGGTGAGCTTCTAAAGCTTTTGTAAAGGTGAGAGGGTGTGGCTTCTTTGATAGTTACACCATTATCCTTCTTATGTGTAAAACTCCTTACGTGTAAAATACCATGAAAAGAGGAAATCTTGAGACCTTGTTTTCCCAACATGGAAGAGAACCCAAAAGCTTGGCTCTTACAAGTTTAGGTATTATTTAAGAGAATTTTCCATTTTAAAAAGAAAAAAAAAGTTTTGAATCATGTCTTTAAATTGTGTTCTTGCTTATAAATTGCTTTTACTTCCAAGTCTTTAAATTATTTTCTTGTTCATAAATTGCTCTTACATTCAAGTCTTTAAATTATTATTATTATTATTATAAATTGCTTTTACATCTAAGTTCTTTAAATTATGTTCTTGCTTGCTTTTAATCCATGACTTTAAGTTCTCTTTATTTCCCTTGTTATCATTCTCATGGGAATAAGAATTCAAAGGTGCTAGGTCTCTAGTTAGTACCATGAATCCTAGATTACCAAACAACTAGAAGCTTGGGTAATCAAACCTCCAAAAAATGTGTTTTCCAAAAGATGAAAAAGGCTCCAATGGCCATTCTTTTTCTTAGAATGAATCTTTTCAAAGAAAGTTTCTTTTTGAATTCATAAAAGCCTTCCAATGGGGCACTTTTTCAAAAACCCTCAATCAATGACATTTTCAAAACCCTTATCCAAAAAGAGGTCAAGTTTGGTTCTTTATTTTTACACAAAAATGAATAAAAACCACGGTTTTCACTAAGACCATGGAAACCATTTTCTCAAAATCCCTTTTTTTTCTTAAATGGTTTTGATCTAAGTTTGGGTATTTTCTTTCTAAAAAAACATGGAATTTCCCTTTTCCTAAAGTAAGATGGTTTTAATCTTAAACTTCTATTATTCTAAAACCCCTTTTGAATTAAAGTTTTCTACCTTAAAAGATGATAAAAACCATGGATTTTACCTCAAAACCCCCTTCTTTTTTTTTTTAAGAAAACCATGGAAACCAGTTTCTTGAAACCAAATTATTTTTCTTAAATAACTTTAATTCCAACTTAGGGTTCTAAAAATTGTTTTCTTAAACATGAGTTTGTTCTTCCTTGGTTTTGAATTCCCTTTACAAATGGTTTTCAATCTTAGACCATGTTTTTATGAAAACACTTTTCAAAAGCAAACCATTTTTCCTAAAGGGTCTAAAATTTTAGTTTTGGTTATGTTCTTTCGAAAAGGTTTGGGAAATCCCTTTTTCTTTCAAAAAAAGAAATTCCGTAAAAGGTTTTAAATCTTAAAGGTTTTGTGTCTTTAAAGTTTTGTTCATAAAAGTTCTTCTACTTTCCAAAATACCTCTCCTTAAAATTTGCACACTTTTTTTTTTGGTTTGTTTTTCTTATCAAAGAAAGCCTCTTTTCATGTAAAACCAAGAGAAGTGCTTTTGGGTCATTTTCCAACAAAGCTGTACAAACCCTTTTCCCAAAAGTGATGAGGTTTTCTCAAGGGAAAAACACTTATCTTTTCAAAAGAAAATTAAAAGTTTCTTTTTATGAGCATTGTTTTGAATCTTTTGAATTTTACATTTTTGTTGTTGAGGTTTGTGTCTATGATTCACTTCCATTGAATCAATAGATTCATATCAAGTTGATATATCCCCCCTCCCTTTTGCACTAATTATTTTGAGTTCATTGTGTTTATGCTTGAGAACGAAACTTGGAGAATAAAGTGGACCTAACTTGCAATAAATATTTGTATGACACTTTATAAATACATAAAATACTAACATGAAATGTATATATATTTGTTTGTACAAAACCTTTTCAAAAATAAAAATGCCTAGTATTTAATTTGTTTTCCTAAAATGTGTATGTTGTAGTTAAATTAAAATGAGGTACTGCCTTTTGGATAAGTGGTATGGGGTGTCTAACACCTTCCCTGCTCATAATTAAACTTCTAAATTCAAAATCTTTGGTTCGAGACATTGGTTTACCTTAATTAATCTAAGAACCTTTGAATTTTATTTATTTAATTAGGTAAAACAAATTAGACTAATAGAAAGACTAATCACACCTAATACAAAACCAATAGTTAGTGGCAACTCCTAAAAATAAAAATAAGAAAAAAGACTTACATACACATCTCACCCTAGAAACACATGCACACGTAAGTCACATCGCCAAAGCACCCAAAATGTGACAACTCCGAGGGAAAATCCTCCTCCCAAGGGCACCTTTTCTACACTTCTCCTTCACTAGACCACTACACCGGTAGTGATTGTTCTAATAGCATTAACTGAAGAGTCCTCAAGGAGACCTCTACCCTCAATTGTTCCAATTTTTAAAGATGAAATTCTCATTTTTTTTAAAAAAAATTATTGTTAATTTCTCTACCAGATCTAAGCAACGTGTTTAAGGGATGTACATGTGATTATGAATATGAGTTTTTATTTGGTGAATTATATGATGAATAATTAAGGGTATTTAAAAAAAAATATTGGCCATTATTTGAGGTTTTTCTATAGTCAACATTTAGGGGATTTGGGTCTCTAACATGTTGAAGTTGAAAAATCCATTCTTTTGTTTCCCATTGAGTGCATTTAGGTCAATTTGAGAGTTTAGTTAGCTTATTGTTTTGGTTGATGCTGTGATAAAAATTAAAATTTCTAAAATATTGTTAAGAGGGAGATTAAGAAAAATGATGAAGACATTGAAAGGCTTCCAATTAAAAAATTGGAGTTTTCATTTTGTAAATGATTTCATTGTAATTATGTATGTCAAACAGATTTACATATGGGGTTAAAAACTTTGTAAATGAGTAAGTGAAATTTTACATAACGGTCACTTTTACGGATCTATTGAAAACACTTTCAAAAGACCGAAATTCTTAATACTCTAAGAAATATCGGGAATTTAGGAAAAACTAGTTTATGGTCTAGTCTTAGTAATATAATTTCATTGTTTAATTGTGTAGGCAACGATTTTCATTTTAATGAGATTGATTTAAATTGGGTTTTATAAATGTTAGGACATATGTGAATCATGTTAGGAACATATCTCAATATAGAGTTGGCTAATCCTTTGACAAAACGCACTTTACTTATAATTGGGTAGATCTAATATTTGTTTAATACTTCAAGGAATAAGGTTTCAAGTCCAAGTGTTAAAACCATGCAAGTCTGTCCAAGAATCAAGTGAAGCTGGATTTAAAAGCTCGACAGTTAGCTCGACAGATAGCATCTATCGAGGTTTAATAGGAAGTTCTGGCCCGATGCTTGACAATTGCTCGATAGATAGGGTATCTATTGAGATTTATGAAAATCAAAATTTCAGTTTTGATTTCACTCCAATCCATGTATACCTGTTTGGGTTTTTTTTTCTCACAACCCTAAACATATATAGGACTTATTTTAAGGGCCGTCATAGCGGATGCGAGTGAGTGTAACTTGATGCAAAGGTTTTTCACAAGCATATTGTGACCGGAGACAATTTGCCCTAGTTCATCTTTTTCTTTAAGAAGCTGCTACATTTGTACACTGTAGGATTTTGTAACCAAAGAACTTCGTGATTTATCGTGTTGATGAATTGAAGAACTTTGTAGCCAACATTCTTCTTAAGTTGGTGGTTAGTCACGTACTTGGATCCATGCAATTTATTGGTTAGTCACGTACTGGGAGCCATGCATTGAAAATGAGAGATTGTCATTACAGAACAAGTCCAATTGGGTATTGAGGTAAGGGTTTAACTATAGGTTGGTATAAGGTACTGAGATTCCTTTACTTGTAACCGCTTGTTGTGATAATAGTGGATTCTCGGGAGTGGTGACCTTAAAATCACCAAGTGGGGTTTTTGCTGTGTACGTTTTCCCCATTCGTAAACAAATCACTGTATTTTCCGCTGCATACTTTAGTTATTGGTGATTTGTTTGTGCTGCCACATATAATTGCATGTTAATTTGATTAATTAATAAACTTGGCTATTTAATCAATTAATTCATCATAAGGGGTCAATATGTTTTTGGCCTATCACATTGGAGCACTAAGATTTGAGAACAATTTCTTGGCTGAGAAGACCAAGAAGCTTGAAGTGGAGTTGTTTCAAGTCAGAGCTTAGTTGGAGAGGACTTCAAGTGCAAAGCTTGATGAAATGCTCAGCTTTCAAAAATCTGCTTCTAATCGAACTGATTTGGGGTATGATTTCTCTTCTTCTAGTATTGCTTCTTCTAGTACTACCGTGTTTGTTTCACCTGCTAATAATGTTGAATCTAAGAACAATGATGTGAAAATTGTTTTAGCCAGTGAAAACATAGACAAGGGTAAATCTATCTTAGGAGCACCCCCTCAACTTGATAAGAAAGAGACTAAAAACCCTAGGCTGAGAAGGGCAATAACCAAAACTCTAAACAGAAGAAGTAGCATCTCTGTCGTCACTATGGAGCGACTGGACATACTTGACCTAATTGCTATAAGTGGCTAGCCATTCAACAAAGCAACAGTATGATCTCATCCGGAAACTAGAATCAGTTTTCATCCTCTTTTACTCCTCTTGGAGATCTTCCCAAGGCCCCCATGTTCCTTTCGAACTTGAACGGTTTCAATTCTTCCCCTCATCGGCGGATCAAGGGTTCGCTAAACGGAAAGCTTCTTCCAAGGTGTTGAAGGAAAAGGCTCTTAGTGATTTAGTCACTTTTCTCTTTCCCTTTCTTTTTGGTTATGCATTACTTGTGTGTTTTGCTTTCTTGTTTTTTAGTCAGTCTAGTTTTATGCTTTGCTTTGCTTAACATGTTTTTGTTTGTTTGTTTTCAATTTTGCTTTATTTTGTTTTTCATAAAAATAAAAAAAAAAATTGAAAAATAAGAAAAATACAAAAACAATGTGTGTTTTGTGTACATTGGTACTTTTGTACCTTGGTCATTGAAACAGAGTTTTCTAAATTTTGTATCTTTTGTAGCTTAGATGAGCATCTCTATGCACAACTAAGCAAGTGAGCTTTGTGGCTCATGTTTGTGATGAGTAAGATTAAGTGATCTCTTGTACTTAACATTCGTATCACTATTTTTGACGGGAAGTGTCACAATCCAAACCTGTACTTCAGAATTTAGAGCATGACCAACATGTTAATATCAAGTTTACCTCAATACTAACATGAACCAACCTAAGCTAAAGGTGCTTATCAAGAATTGTTTATTGTATTCCTTCTTATTTTCGTGCATAAAAGCCACAATATACAAAAAATTATGAAAACCTTGAAACTTCATATTTGAACTTTGCAAGATTACCACTTAGCTGAAACTTAAGGTATTCGTGTAAATATTACATAGCTAAACGTTTAACAAAAACTCTTATTTACAAACCCAACCCCAAAGACATACAACTGGGGTTCAAAAGAAACTAAGGTTCCGAATTACATCTATGCTCAAAGGATCAAGTACATCTTGATTCCTCCTATACAACAAAAGAGCTAAACTACTATACAACAAAAACTATACATTCTAACAAACGAGAATCACAGAATCCTTGCCACCTCTAATACTCTCGTTGCTTCCAGGAAGAACCTGTGCACTAAAATATAATAGGGTGAGCTGCGAAGCCCAGTAAGGTTTTACGCTCCATGGGCCTTTAATAAGAATGCATGTAAATCAAATATTTTATGGATATGCCAGCTTTGATAAAATAGCCTTCATACTATTCATATTGTTCTTAAAATAACTTATGAACTTTCAAATAAAAAATACTTCATTTTCCTTTCATATAATAATAAAAGGACATAATAAGGAACTTAAACATAATTCAATAACCTTATCTTTAAAAAGACTATAAAATACTTTATCATAAACTTCTCATCAAACTTATAACACATTCAACATACCTTTCTTATCATCATACTTTTCTTATAATTTCCAAATAGCTTAATAGCTCATTTATAATACATATTAGTCAGTTCAATTGTAAGTCTGTCATAACTTTGGGAGGCTTCTAGCACAATGTGCTAGGCATCCAGCATTCCCCACAATGTTAGGTAATCCCGGAATCATATCAAAAGTATCACCTCTTTCGGTGTGATCATATCATCAACCGTAGGGGTCGGTTGGCATCCTCCACAAGTTGGCCATTTCCAACGAGAGCAAGTATAGCAGAGTCCTCACCACTTATAATGGCCAATCAAAATCTCCATGGAAATGCCAGTATTATAACCCTTACTGGCTGAGTTCAAATCATAACAATGGAATAACCGAAAACTATATTTTTCTGATTACTATGTTTTTACATAATATTTCATAACAATAGCATCCACTTCATTCTTAAATATTATGTTCAAGATATAAGTAATATCATCAATATGCTAAAATTATCATATATATATATATATATATATATATATATATAAGATTCAATAAGTCACGAACATAAATATTTACTTAAATCATGCTTATATGTAATAGGTCTAATTAAAAAGTTTTGATGCATAATAAATTTTCTAAATAATCCTTATACTTATCAAACGCACATGTCACATATCCCTTACCTGAAAATAGAAGACGCGAGAGATTTGTATAAGAGGAACTCAAGTGTCCATGTTCTCATTTTTGTCACCTAGATGAAAGACCAAAACTTATTAATAACAAATCTTCCTAAATATATAAACTTATACATCAATCACAACCTAACTCTCAAACTCAAGAAAATCTTTGATTCCCATCACACAAGGTTCCCTAAAGCACATGATACATTTATCAAACATATTATGTACACAAACCATAGAGAAATCAAGGCATAAAATTTATCTATGATCTAGACATATCAAAGGATGAGCATACTAATTTATAACTCAAAACATTCACCCTAACTTTAGAATTAAATTCTCAAAATCAGGTATATCATATGCTGTTTACTGCTCATTTCAGCAGCATATGCCTCATTTGTAAAATACAAATGGGCTGTCCATACACATCCAAACGTCATGCAATTATACAAAACTACTTCCCTGGATGTCTAATATATACCATATAAATTTCAGAGTCAAAGCATAAAACCATGATTTATTAAAAATCATACAAGACAACATGCTCAAAACTGTGACAGAATTTCATGCAACTTAGAAATTAAACTATTATTTTTATATCAATCCAAATGCTATGAGACTACTTCCATTACAATCATGTGTGTCTTAGAATTCATAAAAACTACTCCTAGCATCCTAATTCACAAAATATGATTTAATACAGATTTTTCTTGTTGTCCTGTTTTCTTACAAAATCATCAACATATAGCAATTGGCTTTCACTTCATGTGGGTATTTTTTTATACTTATACTATACATGTTAGAATACATGAATAGGCATCTAAAAGACCATGATATCTTCAATCTTTCAAATAGCTAACAACAAATCACAAACCACAAACTCAGTTTATAACAATCAGATTAGAGAACATAAAAGTGAAACTAAAACAAACCATTACACCATTAAAATACCCATAACTGAAAATAAACGTATATACTTACCCACAACTGAAGCTAAAACTTTAGTAATAGTTTAATTTCTTCTTAGAGAGAGATATCTATGATTTTTGATGAAAGAAAATGAGGACTGTTGTGAGATGGTGCTGCTGATAAGAACAAAGGAAAAAAGAAAACAAAGGAGCAAAGAAAGATGAACCAAGAAGTTTCTGATGCAGCAAAGAAAAGATAAGGGAAATAACTTGGGTGGGGCACGTGTATGCTAAGGGGAATAGTGAGTTGATGACTCACCTTACAACTTTTAGCTTTTTAAAATTTACTCACCACCCCCTATAAATTTATATATTCTAGAAAGGCCCAAAGAACAATACAACTTCGCATATAAACCCTTACCTTTAAATGTTCATTGTGTGTCCGGATGAGCATTTACTAGTTAAATGTTCATTGTAGTCATTTTTTAATGACTGACCATTGCTTACATGCTTTATAGTGTTTATTAACTTGATCGCATTTTTCTTGCATAGAAAAGTACCTTGTATTCAACTTGTCATAAGCTTAATGAAAGTTTTGTTTGTGTGCGAGTGTTTCAGGTTACAGGTATATACGTGCAAGTGCTTCACAGCTTCTAGATTAGGTGTGAGTGAGTTTTACTACTATTCCCAAACTCACGTTTAAGTCTAGGGTCTGTTTTAGGGGTTTTGTCACGGAATAGCCAAAGGGGGAGATTGTAAAGTTGTAATTTACAACTATGTGTTTTGTTGGCTTTTATTCCGTGCCAAATTTGATTGTAATTATGTTTAATCTTTTGTACCCTGTATTTAATGTGGGATTTCATTGTAAGGGTTGTGTGAGAGAGAGAGAGTGTGAAGACTCAAGGCAAATTGAAGATTGAAGTGTTTTCGCGGGTAGCTCGCGACTAAGCATCCCGCGAAGTGAAGCATGTGCCTTGCATATGACTGGAATGTGAAGAGTCAGGACAAAATGGAGACAACTGGTTTTCATAAGTGTCTCACGGGTAAGGCCTTCCCGCGAGATACCCGCTCGCATTTACTTTATTCCGCACTTAGTATTAAGTTAGAGTAAAATCAATCGAGCGTAATTTAATTTGGGGGTCTAAACAGCTCTTGTGTTTTAACACATTTTCAAACTTTCAATTGGTATTAGAGCGGGTGCACTTGCTGTGGTTTAATTACCTAAGTGCGATCCTTGACCTCGTTTAAGATGGATCGATCTCAATTGTTAAATGCTCCACCATATTTTGATGGTAGAAACTATGCCTTTTGGAAAGTTCGGATGAGGGCATTCTTATGTTCAATTGATGAAATTGTTTGGGATGCGGTAGATGTAGGATGGACTAGGCCAGAGGCCGCTAAATCCACATGGGATAAGGCGGCTCTTGTGGTAGCAAATGCAAATAGCAAAGTACTAAATGCTATTTTCTATGGTGTTTCTCCAGATGAGTTTCACAGGATTTCTCACGTAACAGTTGCCAAGGAGGCCTGGGAGATATTGGAGACCACCTATGAAGGCATGAAGAAGGTGAAAGATACTAAGTTGCAGATGCTAACCACTCGATTTGAAGAGCTGAAAATGAGTGAAGACGAGTCATTCGACTCATTCTATAGTAAGCTGAATGAGGTGGTTATTGGCAAGTTCAACTTCGGTGAAAAGATGGAGGACTCAAAGATAGTGAGGAAAATCCTTCGATCATTGCTAGAGAGCTTCCGTGCAAAGGTTACAGCAATTGAAGAGAGTAAGGATCTCGATGATATTAAAGTTCAAGAACTAATTGGCTCACTTCAAACATATGAGCTGTTGTTGCCATCACAAAGGAAGAGCAAATCCCTTGCTCTTAAGACAATTAATGAGAGGATAGATGCTTACGACTCATCGGATGAGGATGAGGTCGATAAAGATGTGGCATATGTTGTGAAGAATTTCTGAAAGTTCTTAAAGTTCAAGAAGAATGGAAAGTTTGCTGAGAAGGGAAAATTCCAAAATTTCGGAAAGGAAGAAAAGGATTTCAAGAGAAAAGATGGGAAGGAGTCCCAATCCTCTCAAGGAATCACATGCTTTGAATGCAATAGACATGGACATCTCAAGAGAGAGTGTCCCAATTATTTGAGAGGGAAGGGCAAGGTGTATGCCACTACTCTTAGTGATTCAGACTCCTCTAATTCAGATTCAGATGAAAGTTGTGACAGAGAGGAAAATTTCTCTGCAATCATGACCATGGCTTTTGTGGAATCATCGAATGATTTGAGTGTGCTAGTGGAAGAGCTTGGTGAGTGATAGGCCACAAACGGAATGACCCCTTGTGATTAAACCAATTAATTAATTAGCCAAGTTATTAATTAATCAATTTAACATGCATATACGTGGAAGCACAAACAAATCACCAAATAACTAAATATGCAGCGAAAATTAAATGACACGGTGATTTGTTTACGAATGGGGAAAACCCTTACAGCAAAAACCTTATCGGGTGATTTTCAGGTCACCACTCCCGAAACTCCACTATTATCAAATCAAGCGGTTACAAGTAAAGAAATCCCAAGTACCTTACCAACCTACAGTTGAACCCTTACCCCAATACCTAATTGGACTTGATCTGTAGTGACAGTTCTCTCTTTTGATGCATGGCTCCTAAGTACGTGACTAACCAATGCGCGGATCCCAGTACGCGACTTCAAACACCAACTTAGAAGGAGAGGTTGGCTGCAAAGTTCTTCAGTTCATCCTACACGATGAAGATCAGGAAGATGCTTGGTCACAAAACCCTTTGGTGCAAATACACAGCAACTTCTTCAGAGAGGATGAACTAGGTCAAGAACTTCATCTTTTATCACAAATTACTTGAACGGAGTTTTCTCAATGCTTGTGCAACTTGTGTTCTGTTTGACGGATTTTAAAATAATCCTTTTATATGTTTAGGGTTAGAAGAAAAGAAGGCCCAAAAGCATATTCACGGATCCCAAGAAAATCAGATCAGAAAATCTGAAATTATAAATCTCGACAGATAGCGGGTGTCGAGATAGCTATCAAGAAGGTGTCGAGCTTTAATGAAATTGCACTTCAACTTGTTTTTTCTTGGACAGACTTGATGACTTCAACACTTAACTTTGAAACCTTGTTTTTTGAAGTATTAAAAACACCTAGAACTACCCAATTACAAGTAGAGTGCGTTTTGTCAAAGGATTAGTCAATTTACATAAATAAGTAACATATGTTCTTAACAAGTGAAAACACATATGTCCTAACAATCTCCCCCTTTGGCAATCCGTGACAAAACCACAACAAACAAATGAACATATGAGAGAAGTCATAAATCACTCAACTCATATTCACTTATTGATACAATAAAATCTATCCTAACACAAACTCTTGAAAAACTTTGCAATAAGAGAGTTTATGGCAAGCAGACTTTGACAACCTGTATTTCTAAAACACTTTAAACAAAACTCATCAAGGCATCTTGTGTAAAACAGAAATAATAGATTGCATACAAGTATAATGAACATGTGTATAAAGATAGAGAAGAAACAACACATGAAGAGAGAGATGAAAGAAACATACATCCATATATAGAGAAAATAAGTACAATGTATGTAAAACTGGTCAAAAGACCTCATATACAAGATCAAAGTATCTAATAGAAAAGAAAAGAAATGATACATCAAAACCTTACTACATCCCTCAAAACTATCAACACTCCCCCTATCAAAAATGTCTTATACTAACTCTCCCCCTAAGATAACTACTCTTATAACCCAAAACTACTCCCCCTTTTTGTCACGAGTGACAAAGGGTAGAGTGTCATGTAGACATCTCATCAGTAGAGTTAGCATCTCCATCATCATCATCTGAAGCGTCATCATCATCACCATCATCATCATCATCCTCAGAGTCTAAAGCCCCTGGAGAAGATGGTGAAAGAGTAGCCTTTGGAGCAAAACCACCCATGGTCGCCTGCCGTCGTGCAATACGACCAACACAAACATTCACCTGATACAACTCAGAGGAGAGTGTATCGAGGCGAGTATCCATGTGCTGTAGCTGCGCCATAATGTCTCCAAGAGATACATCGCCCGTAGAGGAAGAAGGAGCAGATGTAGATGGAGCTGATCTGGATGGAGCTGAATGGGAGGGAGGAGTGGAATCCGTCTGTCGTGACCTAAATTGAGCCTCACTACGTTTTACGGTAGCGGTATCTATGGCACAGATGTGTGTGAAGTGGTCGGACACAGGAAAGGGAATAGAAAAATGGCGTAAGATCCTCGTGATAGCGAAATGAAAGATGAGCTTATCACGGGACGCTGAATCAAGATGAACATCTATGATAGAAAGGATAAAATGAGAAGGAAAATCTATAGTAAGATGCTCTAAAAGGGATAACAAAAATCAAGCACGAGGCTCTGTGATGGAGTTGTAGTGAAAGAATGGATGGAGTACAAAAGTCATCACCATGTTAAGAAATCTAGGACCTTAAGCAAAAGGCCTACATGATGTGTACTGATGCTCTCCCCAATCAGCTGGGCGCTGACAAAAAGCAGAAATGAGCTCATCTTTGGACATAGTCCTCAGACGCTTACAGGAAGGATAATTAGAAAAATCTATCCTAGGAACCTTAAGCACATCCGCAACTAGCTGCGGTATAACAGCGATGCGCGTACCTCGAACGCGAGTTAAAAAGAGAGGTACTGAACGATCTATCCCGTGCATGTTGGAGTAAAACTCCTGAATCAGTACGAGAGGGCAAGTAACCGGGACATCACACATTGACTCCCATCCCCTACTGTGAATGACAGAGGGAAGGTTAGTGTCGGCGAAATCCGCCAAAATGACTTGGCGTTCCGAATGAACACCTCGTCGAGAAAAGTTCTCTAAAAATGCCTTGTGGGCATCTCCATCACGGAACCGAAAGTTAAGAGGAGTAAAGTCAAAAGAAGAGGAAGCTCCAGAACGCAGAGGGTTTCAAGCCGGAGTGGATTTACGTTTGGGTGCCATAGACACTACTAACATAAAAGAATGAGAAAGAGATAGAGAGGGAGACAATCAGAAAAGTCCCAACACAGTTCATATATATCAAAAATAATGAACAAGAAGTACGTATGCATGGGAATGCATGAACATGTGACATGCAAATTGAAAAACATCATGGGCTCTGCCCAATCCAATCCTATCAGCACACAAACATAGAGCACACATCTAAATGCATGTAAATATCATTTTAATGCACATGAAATGCAATGTATGACATTTTGAAAACATTTAAGTGAAAACCTAACCCAAAATTTCAAGAAAAACTCATTAATTTTGAAAAACCCCAAAAATTTCCAAAAATCTCAAAACCTAAGTTTCAAAACATGAAATGCATGAGAAAGGAAGGGAAATAAGATCTTACCAAGTGATTGAAACCAAGGGAAGACCGAAAATCAAGTGGGTTTGAAGATTTGAGTGAGAAAAGGGTGTTTGGGAGAGGAACCGCCTTGGACAGATCGAGAGAGATCAAGTGAAATGAGAGAAAAAATCGTGACTGAGCTTATATAGACACCTCAGTAAATCTCGACAGCTGAGGTGTCGAGAGGTATCGAGGATGCTGTCGAGTAAGGTGTCGAGGAAATGGCCGTCGACAGCTGAAGGTATCGAGAGGTGTCGAGGTATAAGAACCAGTTTCAAAGAACAGAAGCTCGATCGATCGACCAGGTATCGAGGAGGTATCGAGGAGACAGGGACTTTCTCGATCGATCCATCAGGTGTCGAGACAGGTGTCGAGATTGCGATAAGAAAAGGCTTGAGAAGCTCGACAGATAACCAGGTATCGAGGAGGTGTCGAGCCAGCAGTTAAAAGCAGTTTTTCGAGAAGAGAAAAACACAGACATGAATGCAATCCAACATACACCTCACCCATAGATCCAATCAACATATAAAGCTCTCAAAATCATCTCTCGACAAGAATTTAAGCACATGGATCCTCAAAAACACACACACACACACTAAACAAGTCTAACCAATTTTATTTTTCAAAAACAAGTTAAGACAGTTTAGTGAGCATACATTAGCACATGTAAAACCTTTGTGATGGCCAAATCACATTGTACCTGCACATGTATCAAAAGTAGCAAAGAATATTGCGTGTTGTGTGTGAAAAACATCGCAAGATTGCATATGTGTATACATGTTATGACGATCTGAGATATGAGAAAATAACTTTAACTCACACACAATCATAACTGTTTGATGGGGACTATCACCTTCGAGGTACATCCTATAACTCCCACATCTTCTAGAATACACGCTTGCAACCATATTTAAAGCATTTTTGATCTTTTTGCTTTTTTTTTTCTTTGCATGTTTTCTTTTATTTTTAGCAGATCATACATGGGCATAAAAAGGAGAAAAGAAATACCCAAGATGTTAAGCATTTGACAACGCACTTCTGCTATGCCGAAGCATACGAATGTCTTTGACACTGCACTTTTGCTATGCCGAAGCATACAGGTGTCATTTATGATTGGCGAGCAACAATGGTGAGATGGTTATTTATGCCTTTCTCTTAGGATTTTCTAGTCCTACCCGTCAAAAAGAGTGATTTGAGTGTTAAGTTTTAAGAGATAACTTAATCTTACTCATCACAAACAAGAGCCACAAAGCTCACTTACTTAGTTGTGCATATAGATGCTTATCTAAGCTACAAAAGATACAAAGTTTAGAAACTTTGTTTCAATGGCCATCCAAGGTACACAAGTACCAAAGTACACAAAACACACACTGTTTTTGTATTTTTCTGATTTTTCAATTTTTTTTTTATTTTTATATTAAAAACAAAATAAACAAAACTGAAAGTAAACACACAAAAACATGTTAAACAAAACAAAGCATAAAACTAGATGCAAATGCATGAGGAAGAGGGACAAGAGAAGGAGATCAATCCATGGAGATGACACCAATGTTTTGACGAAGGAATTCAAAACGTTTGCTGTCAAGAGGTTTGGTGAACAAGTCAGCCTTCTGATCATCAGTGTGGATAAACTCAAGAGTGAGAGTACCATCTTCGACAAGCTCCCTAATGAAGTGATGTCGAATCTCTATGTGTTTGGTTCGAGAATGCTGAACCGGGTTCTTAGAGATATTTATGGCATTGGTATTGTCATAGTAAATAGTGAGATGTTCTTGACAAATACCATAATCATGAAGGAGTTTTTGCATCCAGAGGAGTTGGGTGCAGTAGCTACCGGCAGCGATGTACTCAGCTTCTGCAGTGGATAAAGAGATGGAGTTCTGCTTTTTGCTCATCCAAGAGACAAGATTGTTACCCACATAAAAACAACCCTCCGAAGTACTCTTTCTATCATCAGCATTGCCAGCCCAATCAGCATCAGAATACCCAACTAAGACACCATTAGTGTCTTTGCTATACCACACACCGAACTCAGCAGTGGTTTTGACATACTTTATAATTCTTTTTAAAGCAGTCATGTGGGATTCTTTGGGATTAGCCTAATATCTAGCACACACTCCAACACTGTAACTAATCATGCTTTTAGTTACCTAACAAGCCTGATATCAGGTCTACTAGCAGTAAGGTAAAGAAGACTATCTATCATGCTTTTATAAAGAGAGGGATCAACACTCTTACCTAACAAGTCTACAGTGAGTTTAACATTTAGGCTCATCGGGGTTCTAACAGAATTAGCAGATTCCAAACCAAACTTTTTCACAAGATTGAGAAAGGAATATACCTGAATCTTGTTGGCGGATCTGCAATCCTAGGAAGTGAGTCAGCTCTCTAATCATAATCATCTCGAACTTGGCTTGCATGAGTTTTGAGAAGCCATGAGCAAGTTCATCCTTAGTCGACCCAAAGATGATATCATCAACATAGACTTGAGCAACTATCAACTCACCATCTTCCTTTTTTATGAAGAGAGTTTAATCAGCCTTTCCTCTTGTGAACCCATGTGACACTAGATATTGTGTGAGTCTATCATACCAGGCTCTAGGAGCTTGCTTCAACCCATAAAGTGCCTTTTTAAGATACAACACATGATCCGGAAAGTGTGGATCAATGAATCCTTTTGGTTGAGCCACATAGACATCTTCTTTGAGTAACCCATTCAAGAAGGCAGTCTTTACATCCATCTGATAAAGTTTGAAATTCAGCTGACATGCTAGGGTAAGTAGAATTCTAATTGACTCCATTCAGGCAACTAGGGCAAATGTTTCATCATAGTCTACTCCTTCCATTTGCGAGTATCCTTGAGCCACAAGTCGAGCCTTGTTGCGAATCACATTGCCTTCTTCATCAATCTTGTTGCAAAATATCTACTTTGTACCTATGATGTGCTCACCTTCTGTTCTAGGTACTAAAGTCCAAACATCATTCCTCTGAAATTGAAGTAGTTCATCATGCATTGCTTCGACCTAACTTTCATCTTGTAATGCTTCCTCAACTTTCTTGGGTTCAACCTGTGACAAGTAGCAAGAATAAGACACAAAGTTAACAACACATTTATCAACTGTACATTTCCTTAATGTGAGTTCATTCATGTTTCTCAAAATAACTTCTGGAGGATGATTTAATTTGATTCTAGAGGAAGGTCCTTTTTCTTCATGAGACTCAGAATCTGGTGAAGTAGGAGCATCTGCAAAGTCTTCCACAATACTAGGAGTACTTGGGGACACAGGTTCTAGTTCAACAATATCTTGAACTTCCCTAGGCTCAGGAGGAAGAATTTCTTTGGAGAGTTCCTCAATGCCTTTCTCAAAACTGGAATCTGAAAACTCATCAATGACGACATTTACTGTTTTCATTACCTTCAGAGTTCTCTTGTTGTATACCCGATAAGCCTTGCTTGTAGACGAGTATCCCAGAAATATGCCTTCATCGCTTCGAGAGTCAAACTTTCCCACATTCTCTCTATCCTTAAGAATGAAGCAAGTACTTCCAAAGATCCTGAAATACTTCACATTTGGCTTTCTTCCTTTCCATAACTCATAGGGAGTCTTTTTGGTACCGGGTCTGAAGTACACCCTATTAACCGTATGACATGCAGTGTTTACAGCTTCTCCCCATAAGTTTTGAGCCACATCTTTGTTATGTAACATGGCTCAGGCCATCTCTTGAATAACCCTATTCTTTCTTTCTACCATGTTAGGACATATGTGTTTTCACTTATTAAGAACATATGTCACTTATTTATGTAAATTGGCTAATCCTTTGACAAAACGCACTCTACTTGTAATTGGGTAGTTCTAGGTGTTTTTAATACTTCAAGAAACAAGGTTTCAAGGTTAAGTG
Organism: Quercus aquifolioides; assembly: GCA_019022515.1. Lineage (NCBI taxonomy): Eukaryota > Viridiplantae > Streptophyta > Magnoliopsida > Fagales > Fagaceae > Quercus > Quercus aquifolioides. Next base: position 59,222 of record JAFHAW010000247.1, read on the forward strand.
TTGAAGTCATCAAGTCTGTCCAAGAAAAGCAAGCTGAAGTGCAATTTCATTAAACCTCGACACCTTCTCGATAGCTACTTCGACACCTGCTATCTGTTGAGATTTAATATTTTAGATTTTCCAATCTGATTTTCTTGGGATCCGTGAATATGATTTTGGGCCTTCTTTTCTTCTAACCCTAAACATATAAAAGGATTGTTTTAAGAGCCGTCAAGTGGTACACAAGTTGCAAAAGCATTGAGCAATCTCTGTTCAAGCAAATTGTGATCAAAAGACAAAGTTCTTAACCTAGTTCATCTTCTCTGAAGAAGTTGTTGTGTATTTGTACCAAAGGGTTTTGTAACCAAGCATCTTCTTATTATTCATCGTATAGGATGAACTGAAGAACTTTGCAGCCAACCTTTCTTTCTTAGTTGGTGTTCAGAAGTCGCATACTGGGATCCGAGCATTGGTTAGTCACGTACTTGGGAGCCGTGCATCAAAAGGGAAATTGTTGCTACAGATCAAGTCCAATTGGGTATTGGGGTAAGGGTTCAACTGTAAGTTGGTAAGGTACTTGAGATTCCTTTACTTGTAACCGCTTGATTTGATAATAGTGGAGTTTCGGGAGTGATGACCTGAAAATCACCCGTTGGGGTTTTTGCCGTTAGGGTTTTCCCCATTCGTAAACAAATCACCGTGTTATTTAATTTCCGTTGCATATTTAGTTTTTGGTGATTTGTTTGTGCTTCCACGCAATTGCATGATTAATTGATTAATTAACAACTTGGCTAATTAATTAATTAGGGTTAATCACAAGGGGTCATTCAGATTGTGGCCTATCAAGTGGTATCAGAGCAGGCACACTCTGATTAGGTTTAATCTTTGCGGTGTTGATCCATTGACCCTTGTTTGTCATGGATAGAGGACAGTCATTAATCATACCTCCTTTATTTGATGACACTAATTATGCATACTAGAAAGTACGCATGAGAGCTTTCTTGCAGTCCTTAGATGAGAAAGTGTGGCAAGCTGTAGAGATTGGCTGGACTAAGCCAACAGAAGAATCGGCCGATTGGGATGATGCAAAGATCAAGGCGGCTAACTTCAACAGCAAAGCGTTAAATGCCCTATTTAGCGCAGTCACTAATAAGGAGTTCAAGAAGATATCCTCAACTGAAACTGCTAAGGAGGCTTGGACCATTCTCCAGACGACCTATGAAGGAACAAAGGCTGTCAAAGATTCAAAGCTTCAGAGGCTCACTACTAGCTTTGAAGAAATTAAGATGGAGGAGGATGAGTCGTTTGATGAGTTCTATGCCAAGCTCAAGGACATAGTGAACTCAGTCTTCAATCTTGGGGAAACCATCCCTGAACCCAAGGTTGTAAGGAAGGTGCTCAGATCTCTACCTGAGAGATTCCATGCCAAGATAATGGCAATAGAAGAATCAAAGGACATTGACAAGATTCCTTTAACTGAGCTGGTTGGAAACTTGCAGACCTATGAGTTAGGACTCTCCAAGATTGGCAAAACTGGTAAAAGCAAGAGCATGGCCTTGAAGGCGAAGAGCAGTGATACAGATGAGTCTTCCGATGACGAAGACTCCAAGATGAAGTCCTACATTACAAGGCAGTTCAAGAAATTTATAAAGAATGCCAATGGGAGGAACTTCGACAAGGATTGCAGACAATCCAGTTCTTCTCAGTTCAAGAGTCAAGACAAAGGGAAGAAGGATGCTAAGGATGGCGGTCAGTACACTGTTCCTACAGGACCAAAGTGCTTTGGATGTCATGGATTCGGTCACATGAAGCATGAATGCCTAACATATCTCAAGAGCATTGGGAAGAGTAAGGCACTTGCTGCAACCTTGAGTGACACTGAGCCTGAAGATGATTCTGACAATGAGGATGACGGAATCTTAAATGCCTTCACTGCCACAGTCAATCCTACTGAAGGGGTTGTTGAAGAAGTGGATGAAGAAGAAGAACCGGTGGAGTCTAAATTTGAGAAGATGGATGATCAAGATGTTATATATTTAGCCTATGTTGAAGAAGTGGATGAAGAAGAAGAACTGGTGGAGTCTAAATTTGAGAAGATGGATGATCAAGATGTTATATATTTAGCCTCTGAGAAGCATGAGAAATTATACAGGCTGGCCACCAAGAAGCTCAGTGATGTGGAACTTGATCGTGAAGAGTTGTCCACAAAGGTTGATGAGACGAATCAAACTATTGGAGCACTGAGATTTGAGAACAACTTTTTAGCTGAGAAGACCAAGAAGCTTGAAGCTGAGCTGTTTCAAGTTAGAGCTCAATTGGAGAGGACTTTAAGTGCAAAGCTTGATGAGATGCTTTGCAATTAGAAATCTGCTTCAGATCGAACTAGCTTGGGGTATGGTCTTTCTTTTTCTAATATTGCTTCTACTAGCAATACTGTTTTTGTTTCTCCTGCTAATAACACTAAAATTGAGAACAATGATGTCAAAATTGAATTAGTTAGTGAGAACTTAGACAAGGGTAAGTCTATCTTAGGAGCACCCCCTAAGCAAGATAAGAAAGATGCTAAAAACCCTAGGGCTAGGAAGGCTAACTTTCAAAAGCCTAAACAAAAGAAGCAGCATCTCTGTCATCATTGTGAAGCTACCAGTCATACTCGACCAAATTGCTATAAGTGGCTAGCCACTCAACAGAGCAATGGCATGATAGCATCAGGAAGCCAAAATCAGCTTCAATCCTCTCTTGCTCCTCTTGGAGATATTCTAAAAGCCCTCATGTTCCTTTCGAACTTGAACGGTTTCAATTCTTCCCCCTCACCACCGGTTCAGGGATTCAATCAAAGGAAAGGTTCTTCCAAGGTGTGGAAGAAAAAGGACTCTAAGTGATTTCATCACCTTTTTTTCCCCTTCTTGTTTTTCTTGTTTGTTGCATTACTTGTGTGTTTTGCATCTTTGTTGAGTCAGTCTAGTTTTATGCTTTGCTTTGTTTAACATGTTTTGTGTGTTTACTTTCAGTTTTGTTTATTTTGTTTTTAATATAAAAATAAAATAAAAATTGAAAAATCAGAAAAATACAAAAACAGTGTGTGTTATGTGTACTTTGGTACTTGTGTACCTTGGATGGCCATTGAAACAAAGTTTCTAAACTTTGTATCTTTTGTAGCTTAGATGAGCATCTCTATGCACAACTAAGCAAGTGAGCTTTGTGGCTCTTGTTTGTGATGAGTAAGATTAGGTTATCTCTTAAAACTTAACACTCATATCACTCTTTTTGACGGATAGGACTAGAAATCCTAAGAGAAAGGCATAAATAACCATCTCACCACTGTTGCCCACCAATCATAAAATAACACCTGTATGCTTCGGCATAGCAAAAGTGCGATGTCAAAGACATTCGTATGCTTCGGCATAGCAAAAGTGCGATGTCAAATGCTTAACATCTTGGGTATTTCTTTTCTCCTTTATATGCCCATGTATGATATGCTAAAAATAAAAAGAAAACATGCAAAGAAAATTAAAAGCAAAAAGATTAAAAATGCTTTAAATATGGTTGCAAGCGTGTATTCTAAGAGATGTGGGAGTTATAGGATGTACCTCTAAGGTGATAGTCTCCATCAAACAGTTATGATTGTGTGTGAGTTAAAGTTATTTTCTCATATCTCAGATCGTCATAACGTGTATACACATATGCAATCTTGCGATGTTTTTCACACACAACACGCAATATTCTTTGCTACTCTTGATACATATGCAGGTACAATGTGATTTGGCCATCACAAAGGTTTTACATGTGCTAATGTATGCTCACTAAACTGTCTTAACTTGTTTTTGAAAAATAAAATTGGTTAGACTTGTTTAGTGCGTGTGTGTATTTTTGAGGATCCATGTGCTTAAAATTTTTGTTGAGAGATGATTTTGAGAGCTTTATATGTAGAGTGGATCATTGGTTGATGTGTATGTTGGATTGCATTCATGTCTGTGTTTTTCTCTTCTCGAAAAACTATTTTTAAAAGCAATCTCGACACCTCCTCGATACCTGGTCATCTGTTGAGCTTCTCAAGCTTTTTCTTATCGCAATCTCGACACCTTCTCGACACCTGATGGATCGATCGAGAAATCTTCTGTCTCCTCGATAGATTCTCGACACCTTATGGATTGATCGAGATTCTCTTGTTGTGTCTGATGTTTTCTTTCTCGACACCTTGTGGATCGATCGAGAAATCTCCTGTCTCCTCGACACCTCCTCGATACCTTGTCGATCAATCGAGCTTCTGTTATCTGAAATTGGTCTTGCAACTCAACACCTTTCGATACCTGCAACTGTCGAAGGCAAAATTCTCGACACCTTTCTCGACAGCTTCCTCGATACCTCTCGACACCTCAGCTGTCAAGAATTACTGAGGTGTCTATAAAAGGTTCGATCACGATTTTCCTTTCATTCTGTCGATCTCTCTCGATCTATCCGAAGACTTTTCACCTCCCAAACAAGTTTCTCTCACTCAAATCTTCAAATCTTCATCATTTTCGATCTTTCCTTGATTTCCATCACCTGGTATGTTCTTTTTCCCTTCCTTTTTCATGCATTGCATGTTTTGAAACCTAGGTTTTGGGATTTTTGGAAATTTTTGGGGTTTTTCAAAATTGATGAGTTTTTCTTGAAATTTTGGGTTGGGTTTTCACTTAAATGCTTTTAAAATGTCATACATTGCATTCCATGTGCATTAGAATGATATTTACATGCATTTAGATGTGTGCTATATGTTTGTGTGCTGGTAGGATTGGATTGGGCTGAGCCCATGATGCCTTTTTGATTTGCATGTCACATGCTCATGCATTCCCATGCATACGTACTTATTGTTCAATATATTTGGAACTTTTCTGATTGTCTTCCTCTCTATCTCTTTCTCATTCTTTTACGTTAGCAGTGTCTATGGCACCTAAACGTAAATCCACTCCTGCTCGGAACTCTCTGCGTTCTGGAGCTTCTACTTCTTCTGACTCTGCTCCTCTTAACCTTCGGTTCCGTGATGGAGATACCCATAAGGCATTTTCGGAGAACTTTTCTCGACGAGGTGTTCATTTGGAACGCCAAGTCATTCTGGCGGACTTCCCCGACACTGACCTTCCCTCTGTCATTCACAGTAAGGGATGGGAGTCACTGTGTGATGTCCTGGTCACTTGCCCTCTCTTGTTGATACAGGAGTTTTACTCCAACATGCACGGGATAGATCGTTCAGTACCTCTCTTCTTCACTCGCGTTCGAGGTACGTGCATTCCTGTCACACCGCAACTGGTTGCGAATGTGCTTAGGGTACCCAGGATAGACTTTCCTGATTACCCTTCCTGTGAGCGTCTGAGGACTGTGTCCAAAGATGAGCTCATCTCTGCTTTTTGTCAGCGCCCAGCTGATTGGGGAGAGCATCAGTACACATCATGTAGGCCTTTTGCTAAAGGTCCTAGATTTCTTAACATGGTGATGACTTTTGTACTCCATCCACTTTCTCACTACAACTCCATCACTGAGCCTCGTGCTCAATTTTTGTTGTCTTTATTAGAGCATCTTACTATAGACTTTCCTTCTCACTTTATTCTGTCTATCATAGATGTTCATCTTGATGCGGCGTCCCGTGATAAGCTCATCTTTCCTTCCGCTATCACGAGGATCTTACGCCATTTTTCCATTCCCTTTCCTGTGTCCGACCACTTCACACACATCTCTGCCATAGATACCGCTACCGTAAAATGTAGTGAGGCGCAGTTCAGGTCGCGACAGACGGATGCCACTCCTTCCTCCCGTTCGACTCCGTCCAGATTAGCTCCATCTACATCTGCTTCTTCTTCCTCTTTGAGCGATGTATCTCTGGGAGATATTATGGCGGAGCTGCAGCGCATGGACACTCACCTTGATACATTCTCTGCTGAGTTGTATTAGGTGAATGTTCGTGTTGGTCGTATTGCACGACGGCAGGCGACCATGGGTGGTTTTGCTCCAGAGGCTACTCCTTCACCACCTACTCTAGCAGCTTCAAATTCTGAGGATGAGGATGATGAGGATGATGATGATGATGATGATGGGGATGCCAGCTCTGCTGATGAGATGTCTACATGACACTCTACCCTTTGTCACTCATGACAAAAAGGGGGAGTAGTTTTGGGTTATGAGAGTAGTCATTTTAGGGGGAGAGTTAGTATAGGACATTTTGATAAGGGGAGTGTTGATATTCTGAGGGATGTAGTGAGGTTCTATATGTATCTTTTCTTTTCTTACTTTTTAGATATATTATTTCTGTATATGAGGTCCTTTGACCATTTTTACATACATTGTACTTATACTTCTTTATATATGTGGATGTATGTTTCTTTCACCTATCTCTCCATGTGTTGTTTCTTCTCTATCTTTATACACATGTTCTTTATACTTGTATGCAATCTATTATTTCTGTTTCACACAAGATGCCTTGATGAGTTTTGTTTAAAGTGTTTCAGAAATACAGGTTGTCAAAGTCTACTTGCCATAAACTCTCTTCTTGCAAAGTTTTTCAAGAGTTTGTGTTAGGATAGATTTTATTGTATTAACAAGTGAATATGAGTTGAGTGATTTATGACTTCTCTCATATTTTCATTTGTTTGCTGTGGTTTTGTCACAGATTGCCAAAGGGGGAGATTGTTAGGACATATATGTTTTCACTTGTTAAGAACATATGTCACTTATTTATGTAAATTGGCTAATCCTTTGACAAAACTCACTCTACTTGTAATTGGGTAGTTCTAGGTGTTTTTAATACTTCAAGAAACAAGGTTTCAAGGTTAAGTGTTGAAGTCATCAAGTATGTCCAAGAAAAAGCAAGCTGAAGTGCAATTTCATTAAATCTCGACACCTTCTCGATAGCTACCTTGACACCTGCTATCTATCTAGATTTAATATTTCAGATTTTCCAATCTGATTTTCTTGGGATCCGTGAATATGATTTTGGGCTTTCTTTTCTTCTAACCCTAAACATATAAAAGGATTGTTTTAAGAGCCGTCAAGTGGTACACAAGTTGCAAAAGTATTGAGCAATCTCTGTTCAAGCAAATTGTGATCAAAAGACAAAGTTCTTAACCTAGTTCATCTTCTCTGAAGATGTTGTTGTGTATTTTCACCAAAAGGTTTTGTAACCAAGCATCTTCCTGTTATTCATCGTATAGGATGAACTGAATAACTTTGCAGCCAACCTTTCTTTCTTAGTTGGTGTTCAGAAGCCGCGTACTGGGATCCGAGCATTGGTTAGTCACATACTTGGGAGCCGTGCATCAAAAGGGAAATTATCGCTACAGATCAAGTCCAATTGGGTATTGGGGTAAGGGTTCAGCTGTAGGTTAGTAAGGTACTTGGGATTCCTTTACTTGTAACCGCTTGATTTGGTAATAGTGGAGTTTCGGGAGTGGTGACCTGAAAATCACCTGGTGGGGTTTTTCCGTTAGGGTTTTCCCCATTCGTAAACAAATCACCGTGTTATTTAATTTCCGCTGCATATTTAGTTTTTGGTGATTTGTTTGTGCTTCCACGCAATTGCATGATTAATTGATTAATTAACAACTTGGCTAATTAATTAATTAGGGTTAATCACAAGGGGTCATTCAGATTGTGGCCTATCATACCACACCATTCTGCTGAGGCGTAATAGGAGCAGAGAATTCTTGAGATATACCTGATTTTTTGCAGAAAGACTCCATGTATGAGTTCTCGAATTCTTTACCATGGTCACTTCGAATTCGATCAATCTTTAAGCTCTTTTCATTCTACAGTTTTGTGCACAAAGCCTCAATGTGCTCAGGAGCATCAGACTTGAATCGTAGTAAGATGACCCAAGTGTATCTAGTGAAGTCGTCTACCACAACCATGATGTATCTCTTACCACAAGAGACTCGGTTCTGGTTGGACCCATAAGATCTAAATGCAAAAGCTTCAATGGTCTGGAGGTAGCTGATGTCTGAGTGCCCGGATGCTTAGCTTTCGTCTGTTTCCCAAGTTGACATGGTCCACACACCACATTGCTTATTCTACTAAGCTTTGGTATCCCCAAGATTGATTCATGCTTAGATACAGTAGATAGATGCTTGTAACTAGCATGTCCCATTCGTTGATGCCATAGATCTTCATTAGGCAAACGAATGCTATTGCATACTATATCAGCATCAGGAACCAATCCATAGCAGTTGTCCAAAGTGCGAACCCCACAAATGAGCTTCTTTCCAGACTCATCCATGACAAGACACTTTCCTTTTGAGAATAGCACCATGAAGTCTTGATCACATATCTGACTTATGCTCAATAGGTTCACCCTTAAACCTTCTACATAAGGAACATTTGCAATGTCTGGCAGTCCTGGTAGAGATATGATTCCTTTCCCTTTAATCTGTGACTTGCTTCCATCACCAAAAGTCACATTACCACCTTTCTTAGGCGCAAAGATGTTGAATAGAGATCGATCTCCAGTCATGTGTCTTGAGCAACCACTGTAAAGATACCATAGACATGTATCCATCACTTTGAATGCAGACTTCATCATGAAACACACTTCATGCTTAAATGACAAATCAGAGGGAATGGTTCTTTCACTCAACTTCCTTTGATGAGCTAAGCCTTTAAATTTTACTCTTCTCAGACGAACTCCTTTGCACATTTTCATTCTGAGACAGTCTAGTTTCTTCTTAGCCAAACTGAGATCTTTTCCAATAGTCATTATAACAGAATTCAAATAACTTTTAGACTTGTATTTTCTAAAACACTCAAACAAATAGTGATTAGAACAACAAGATGTATTTGAAAACAAAGATCTCTTCAAGTCAGTTATAGCCATGACAACAGGGGTCAATGGATCAACACAGCAAAGATTAAACCTAATCAGAGTGTGCCTGCTCTGATACCACTTGATAGGTCACAATCTGAATGACCCCTTGTGGTTATACCAATTAATTAATTAGCCAAGTTATTAATTAATCAATTAATCATGCAATTGCGTGGAAGCACAAACAAATCACCAAAAACTAAATATGCAGCGAAAATTAAATAACACGGTGATTTGTTTAAGAATGGGTAAAACCCTTATGGTAAAAACCCCACCGGGTGATTTTCAGGTCACCACTCCCGAAACTCCACTATTATCAAATCAAGCGGTTACAAGTAAAGGAATCCCAAGTACCTTACCAACCTACAGGTGAACCCTTACCCCAATACCCAATTGGACTTGATTTGTAGTGACAATTTCCACCTTTGATGCACAACTCCCAAGTACGTGACTAACCAATGCGCGGATCCCAGTACACGACTTCAATACCAACTTAGAAGAAGAGGTTGGCTGCAAAGTTCTTCAGTTCATCCTACACGATGAAGATCAAGAAGATGCTTGGTCACAAAACCCTTTGGTGCAAATACACAGCAACTTCTTCAGAGAAGATGAACTAGGTCAAGAACTTCGTCTTTTGATCACAATTTGCTTGAATAGAGATTGCTCAATGCTTTTGCAACTTGTGTACAATTTGACGGCTCTTAAAACAATCATTTTATATGTTTAGGGTTAGAAGAAAAGAAGGCCCAAAAGCATATTCACGGATCCCAAGAATATCAGATCAGAAAATCTGAATTATAAATCTCGACAGATAGCAGGTGTCGAGGTAGCTATTGAGCAGGTGTCGAGCTTTAATGAATTTGCACTTCAGCTTGTTTTTTCTTGGACAGACTTGATGACTTCAACACTTGATCTTGAAACCTTGTTTCTTGAAGTATTAAAAACACTTAGAACTACCCAATTACAAGTAGAGTGTGTTTTGTCAAAGGATTAGCCAATTTACATAAATAAGTGACATATGTTCTTAACAAGTGAAAACATATATGTCCTAACAGTGAGCACGCTGAATTGGAGTCAATAGGGATAGTAGAGAAATTTGATGATGAGGAAGATGAAGGTACAGTGGGACTGCAAAAGACATACAATTCCCTCCTTAAGAAGGCCGGTGAATATGCAAAAGTGGCTAAGGTTGCCATTAAAAAGATGAAGAGAGCAGAACAAGATTATAGAAGTCTTCTAGTGCGATACAAGGAGACCAAATGTGAAATGGAGACACTGAATGGAGAGTTAACAAAAGCTTATTCAAAGATCAAATTTCTTGAGCTTGAGGTGGTTAAAGCCAATGCTAAAGCAGAGTGAGTTTCCTCCAAGAAGCTTGATGAAGTACTTGCTCATCAAAAACCTTTCTCCGACAAAAGCAGATTGGGATACACTGGAGAGAGCAGTTTGGCTACCAATATGTCCAAGGAATTGAAGTTTGTGAAAGCCAAGGAACCGATGGTAGCTACCACTGCTGTTGAGAAAGTGAATGCAGAAAAGAAGAGGAATGTGAATGACCAACAAGTGCTGATAAAGCCTCGTAACCAATCAGTGGTCAAACCTGAAGCTAAAGGGAAATCACTTCCAAAATCACAAAGAGGTTCGAGAACAAAACATTTCTGCCATCATTGTGGAATTCAAGGACACACCAGACCCAATTGTCATAAGCTTAGAGCATTAAAAAATGCAAGTGCTCAAAGGTCAAGAGGACTAAAAAATGACAAAAGGAATTGGACTGCTAAGCAATCAAAAGGTCAAGAAGGTGATCCCGAAGTGAGGGATGTGATGAGGATGATTGATGCATTCACCACCTGTTTGGCAAGTTTCACCAGAAGGTTTGAAAGTCACAAAGATCGTACCCAATCCACTAGGGATATCACCCCAAACGCAAGTGTCATGTGGGTGAAGAAGGGTATACATGCATAAGCATTATAACATGCCCATGCATTAATACATGCCCATGCATTAATACTTTCGATGCTTAGGGTCATAGGTTCATGCATCAAGACATACATAATTCAATTTGTGTCAATTGCTTCTGGTTTATAGCGTGTTTCTTTTACAAGTTTTGGTTTGTACCTGTTTTTGTTGATCTTACTTTACTTGTTCTGTTTTTTAGTGTGTTCAAAAATTCAAAAACCCATAAAAATTGAAAAATCTTCAAAAAGTTTGATCGCTTGTGTTGTGTATATCACATGTGAGTTTGGCCTAGTACCTTCGTACTAATGGCGTAGTGCATTTACGAGCTTAGCTTGTTATGTATGCACATATATCTTTGTGGGAGAAATCTTGAAAACTATGTGTGATTGTTGTAAATAGATCTTCAAGCTTGTCATGAATGATTGGTCAATAGTCTTGATGGTCTTGATACTTGCATAGACTTGTGCCTATATCTCTTCCCACCTTTATTTTTATGTTTTTGCTTAAAGAGCTCAACAAATGTAAATCTCAAAATGAAAAGAGATAATGAGCTGCAAAAGCCATCGCACATACTAGTATTTGACTAGAAAAAAGGGAAAACGACATTTTAAATTGAAATGTATGGTGCTCAAAAAGCCAAAGGCTAACTCTCAATGTTGAAATATCAAAAATTTCAAGCACCGATCTCAAAAATGAGATGTATTGTTCAAAAAGATCAAATGTTATGATTTGTGCAGAAGCCAAATGAAAAACTTCTAAGATTTGTAATCATTCTCTTGTGGGAGATAGACCACTTGACTTAGTACCAGTTGTGTATGACTTGATTGAATTGATCATTGAAGCTTCACTCTGGTCTAAGGACTATTCCACATTTGATACTCACCCACAACACACAAGACTTTGTTCAAATAATGCTTATTTCATTTGTGTGATTGTACATGTTCAAATGTGATGTGTGTGCTTAAGTACTTGTTGATCAAATCCAAAAAGATTTTTGAGTATTTTATATATTTTTGAAAGGGATTTTATACTTTTATGCCTTTAGTTTTTGTTCAAAGTGCTTTTTGTGTTTTTCTTCAAAAACTGGTTTAAAGGCAGTTTTGCGAGAAGCTCGCGACTTAGAGTGCCCCGCGAAAACAGCTTAAGGGAAATAAAATTTTTTCCAATTTCATACAGAGAGTCTCGCGAGTATTTTGCGATTAAACATTTCTCACGAAATGTTTTTAGGCAAAAACTGGAAAATTTTCAATTCATACAGAGGTTATCACGACTGTTTCGTGACTAAAAGCTTCTCGCGAAAGCTTTTTGTTAGGTTTTTAGACCCCTTAAAACACAACAATTGGATTAATCTAGTTTATTAGCCAAGTGATTAATTTAGTTAAATTATGCAAATCTAGGTTAACACAATCAAATAATCATATCAAGATATAAAGCAGCGGAAATATAAAGAACACAAAGATATGATCACCCAGGAAAACCAAACCGGTAAAAAACCTAGGGAGGATTTAACCTAGCTATCCTCAAAATAAACTTGAATCCACTATAAGAAAGAATCGAAGTTCATACAAAAGAACTTACAAGCACCCTCGCTCGACTTCCTAATGCTACCCACCGGTAGAACTTACTGACACGACCACGTGCAAGCTCTGAATCCACGGACTCCTTCTTTCTTGGATTCTCCACAAGATACAAGCACTCCTGCTTGTGTTTCTTTAAGCTCCAATGGCAGCAACTGAGTTGATCATCAAGATGTTGATATTATCTCTACCTTGAAAACCCTAAGTTTATGTGAAGGAAAGCTCCTTAAGGATCTCACAAGAGATTCACACAAACAGCAAAATATGAGCAACAATACACCTAGAGCAACCAAGACTTTAGAGAGGTTTGGGTACAAAACGCTAGATACAAAAGAGGCACACTCTAATCTCTCTCTAAAAAGCACTAAAAAACGTGGCTTAGGGTTTCCTTTATATAGTGGGAGAAATAGATCTAAAACCCTAATCTTTCATGGGCTTAAGCTGCTGTTTGGGCCGACTTAAAATTCTGCAGATACGATTTTCGATTGATCGAGCTTGTCCTTCGATCGATCGAACCAGGCAGAATATGAAGTCTTCTTCCTGCAGCTTGTATGTTCTTGAATCTTGACTTGAATCACCTTGAGCATTGTCTAATAAAACCTATAGACTCTAAAATCTATATCTAGACAAGTTTGTGTTCACGATTTGCCAATTGTTCTAAACATTTAGAACCTAACAAACTCCCCCTTTGGCAATTCGTGACAAAACTTACATAAACAATGAAATGCTCAAATACAAGAACAACCCAATACAACAAAATGCCCATTAAAACAAATTCAACCTAACTACTATCTATCAGTTGCAAGTGTAGACAGCAGCTCGACTGAATCAACCTGTATATTTCCTGAAACACTTAAACAAAACGCATAAACGCATGTGTGACAGAAAAACAGTAAATTAGTTCCTAACTCTCCCCCTAAGTTAGGAACATAAAAAAAAAAAATTTCAACTCCCCCTAAACAAAACATTCTTGTATTTTCCACACATATTGCTAATAGGGATTTCATCTTAATCTCCCCCTTTTTGTCATGTATTGACAAAGACAACTCATACAAAGAGTAAACAGTCAACATACGCAACAAAGGACAAGAGAAAATAGAGAATCAAGAGAACACAAAACAATTCAACTCTATAGAAAATAGAGACAACTCCCCCTATGAACAACAAAGGGTAAAAACAAGCTTCTCCTCCTATAAAAATAGGAAAAGCAAAACAAGTTTTGGGAAAAATAGTTTTGGGAAAAATTTAGAAAGTGGGGATAAATAAAAACACACAAATCAAAGTTAAAAACTAAGGTGAGGATACACATAAAAAAAATATTCTCTCTTTCAATAAATGCAAACTTGACACTATGTGACCCATAAATAGTTGCATAAGTAGAGAAAATATTTGCCAAATGTGTTTTGGTGGTCAATGGGTGTGTGTTTTACACACTTTGCCCAATTTGTGCCCCAATGCCATGCCACGCACCACCTAGGCACACACTATGCATCACCTCATGCACACACATGCACAGTTGCTTATTTACTTACATTTTGATAAGGTTTACATGTCTTAGCCCTTATAGCATGTTGTTTTAAGTATTTTTACTTGTGTTTTGGACTAACTTGAATCTAATCAAGTTTTGTGGTCTGTTCTTGTGTCATTGCACTTGTTTTTCTTTGGCTTGGCAATTATGTGTGCAGATGTCTCCATTCAAGACCTTAGCCGTGAAAGGAGGCAGCAATAAAGGAAAAGAGCCTATAATTGATGTTGATGATATTTCACCAAAGCCAAAAAGGACTCGATCATCAATAGGAGTTTTTGAACCTAACAAATTCAGATACTATGCTGCATTTCAGAATTATGCAACCTATTTTCGAGAGGCTCCATTGTTGGTTGAAAGGGCCGTTGATCAGCCATCTCTCCTTGACACCAATATTCCCAAATGGTTTGCCACCAAGGATTGGAACTTTCTCCTCTCCAATCTTGATGATGCATACAAGAACTTGGTGAAAGAGTTCTATGCCAATGCCATTGTTGAAGGAGAGGAGCCAAAATGTTGGGTTAGAGAAAAGAGTTTCTCAGTAACACCGGTTTATCTGGTAGAGATCCTACATATTAACCGGCCAATATTCCCTACACCACTGATACATGATGAGCTAAATCCGGATGTGGAGGTTCTTCGAGAAGCTTTAGGAGATAACTTGGAGTTCGCATCCAATGGGAAGTCAATAAGTGTGGCATCTCTATCTCCCAAGTTGAGGCTACTCACGATGATCATGTTTAGCAATCTCTACCCTTTATCAAGCACCGGGTACATGAATCTCGGTCAAGCATTATTCTTGCATGATTTGATCATTGACAAGGAGATTGATGTGTGTTCTCATATTTTTCACATCTTGGCAAAAAGGGTTGAACGGACTGCTTCAAGGAACTGTCTTCCTTTTTGCCGCCTTATCTCAAATATTTTAAAGCTCAAAGGCGTGCATCCCTTAAAAGATAAGCATCCTTATCCTCAGCCAAGTCCTATTAACATTTGCACATTCCATGCCAGTATGAGTCACACCAAAAAGAGTACCAAGGAAGAAAGTCATGCTACTTCGGGAAGTTCAAGCTCTACCTCCCATGCCTATGATGAATGGCTAGACAACATCATGGCTACACTTCAAGAGATTAATACCAAAATATCCGGATTAGTTACTGTTAGGACATATGTGATTCACTTGTCAGGAACATATGTCACTATTTTATGTAATTGGCTAATCCTTTAACAAAATGCACTTTACTTGTATTTGGGTAGATCTAGGATGTGTTTAATACTTCAAGAAACTTTGTTTCAAGATCAAGTGTTGAAGCTATGCAAGTCTGTCCAAGATTCAAGCTGAAAAGTGCAAGTTCATTAAATCTCGATAGTTAGTATCTATCGAGCTTAAAGAGTTGTTCCAGCCCCGTGGCTTGACAGCTGCTCGACAGATGGCTATCTGTCGAGGTCTATAAAAAACAGAATTTCAATTCTGTTTTGAATCTAATCGATGATTATGGGTTTGAGCTTTCTTTTCTCACAACCCTAGACATACAAAAGGATTATTTTAAGGGTAGTCAAAGGGACACAAGTTGCACAAGTATTGAGCAAAGTTTGTTCTAGCAAATTGTGACCAAAGACAGAATTTGCCCTAGTTCATCGTTCTTGTGTAGAAACTACTGTGTTTGTGCACCGTAGGGTTTTGTGACCAAGCATCTTCTTGATCTTCATTGTTTGGATAAACTGAAGAACTTTGCAGCCAACAACCTTCTCTAGTAGGTGATTGAAGTCGCGTACTGGGATCCGCGCAATTAGTTAGTCATGTACTGGGAGCCATGCATTACAAGGAGAGATTTTCACTACAGAACAATTCCAATTGGGTATTGGGGTAAGGGTTCAACTGTAGGTTAGAATAAGGTACTAGGATTCCTTTACTTGTAATCGCTTGTTTTAATAATAGTGGATTCTCAGGAGTGGTGTCCTTAAAATCACCCAGTGGGGTTTTTGCTGTGTAGGTTTTCCCCATTCGTAAACAAATCATCGTGTCAATTTATTTTCCGTTACACTTAGTTTAATTGGTGATTTGTTTGTGCTACCATGCGCTTTGCATGTTAATTTGATTAATTAATAAACTTGGCAAATTAATCAATTAATTTATCATAAGGGGTCAATATGTTTTTGGCCTATCAAGTGGTATTAGAGCAGGTACACTTTGATTAGGGTTAATCTTTGCTGTGTTGATCCATTGACCCCTGTTTGTCATGGATAGAGGACAATCATTAATTATACCTCATTTATTTGATGGCATTAACTATGCATACTAGAAAGTACGCATGAGAGCTTTCTTGCCATCTTTAGATGAGAATGTGTGGCAAGCTATAGAGATTGGCTAGACCAAGCCAAAGGAAGCACCGGCTGATTGGGATGATGCTAAGATCAAGGTGGCAAATTTCAACAGTAGAGCATTGAATGCCTTATTCAGTGCGGTCACCAATGAGGAATTCAAGAAGATATCCTCCAGTAAAACTGCTAAGGAAGCATGGACCATCCTCTAGACAACTTATGAGGGAACAAAGGCTACCAAGGACTCGAAGCTTCAAAGGCTCACTAATAGCTTTGAAGAGATAAAGATGGAGGAGGATGAGTCGTTTGATGAGTTCTATGCCAACCTCAAGGACGTAGTGAACTCAGCTTTCAATCTTGGAGAAACCATTCCTGAACCCAAGATTGTGAGAAAGGTGCTCAGATCTCTACACAAGAGATTCCATGCCAAGATTATGACGATCGAGGAATCAAAGGATATTGACAAGATTCTTTTGACAGAGCTGGTTGGTAATTTGTAGACCTACGAGTTAGGGTTAAGAAGAATTGGCAAATCGGGTAAGGGCAAGAGCATGGCATTGATGGCCAAGAGCAGTGACACTGATGAGTCATCAAATGATGAGGATTCTAAAATGAAGTCTTACATTACAAGGCAATTCAAGAAGTTCATGAAGAATGCCAATGGGAAGGGCTTTAACAAGGACCGTAGGCAATCTAGCTCCTCACAGTTCAAGAGCCAAGATAAAGGGAAGAAGGATGGTAGGGATAGCGGTTAGTATACTATTCCTTCAGGACCAAAGTGCTTTGGTTGTCAAGGTTTCGGTCATATGAAACGAGAGTGCCCTACATATCTCAAGACCATTGGGAAAAGCAAGGCACTTGCTGCTACCTTGAGTGACACAAAGCCTGAGGATGATTCCGACAATGAAGATGACAGAATCCTGAATGCCTTCACTGCCACAGTCAATCCTACTGAGAGGATTGTTGAAGATGTGGATGAAGAAGAGGAATTGGTGGAGTCCAAGTTTAAGAAGATGGATGAACAAGATGACATTCACACAGCCTATGTAAAGTTGTACAAGGTCTCAAAAAAGCATGAGAAGTTGTATAGGTTGACCACCAAGAAGCTTAGTGATGTGGAGCTTGAGCATGAAGAGCTTTCCATAAAGTTTGATGAATCTAATCAGACTATTGGAGCACTGAGGTTTGAGAATAACTTCTTAGCTGAGAAGATTAAGAAGCTTGAGGCAGAATTGTTCCAAGTCAGAGCTCAGCTGGAAAGGACTTCAAGTGCAAAGCTTAACGAGATGCTCAGCATTCAGAAATCTGCTTCAAATCGAACCGGTTTAGGGTATGATTTCTCTTCTTTTAATATTGCTTCTACTAGTACCACCATTTTTGTTCCTCCTAATAATAATGTTGAATTTGAGAACAATGATGTTAAAACTGATTTAGCTAGTAAGAACATAAATAAGGGTAAATCTATCTTAGGAGCACTCCCTAAGCAAGATAAGAAAGAAACTAAAAGCCCTAGGGGGACGAAGGCTAACTCTCAAAAGCCTAAACAGAAGAAACAACATCTCTGTCATCATTGTGGAGTTGGCGGTCATACTCGACCAAATTGCTATAAGTGGTTAGCCACTTAACAGAGCAATGACATGATAACATCTAGAAGCCAGAATTAGTTTCAATCCTCTCTTGCTCCCTTTGGAGATCTTCTTAAATCCCTCATATTCCTTTCAAACTTTAACGGTTTCAATTCTACTCACTCACCACCAGATCAAGGATTTGCTAGATGGAAAGGTTCTTCCAAGGTGTGGAAGGAAAAGGGCTCCAAGTGATTCTATCACTTTCTTCTCTCTCTTCGTGTTTTTGTTTTTGCATAACTTGTGTGTTTGGCTTTTATTTTGAGTTAGTCTAGTTTTATGATTTGCTTTGTTTAAGATGTTTTCGTTTGTTTGTTTTCAATTTTGTTTATTTTGTTTTTGATATAAAAAAAAAAATTAAAAGTTAGAAAAATACAAAAACAGTGTGTGTTATGTGTACATTGGTACTTGTGTACCTTGGATGGCCATTGAAATAAATTTTTCTAAACTTTGTATCTTTTGTAGGTTAGATGAGCATCTCCATGCACAACTAAGCAAGTAAGCTTTGTGGCTCATGTTTGTGATGAGTAAGATTAAGTAATTTCTTGTACTTAACACTCGTATCACTCTTTTTGACGGGAATGACTAGAAAATCTTAAGAGAAATGCATAAATAACCATCTCACCACTGTTGTCCGCCAATCATAAAATGACATATGTATGCTTCGGCATAGCAAAAGTGCAATGTCAATGACATTTGTATGCTTCGGCATAGCAAAATTGGAATGTCAAATGCTTAACATCATTGGTTATTTCTTTTCTATCTATTATATGCCCATGCATGATTCACTTAAAAAGAAAAATATGCAAAGAAAAATAAAAAGCAAAAAGAATAAAAATGCTTTATATATGATTGCAAGTGTGTATTCTAGGAGATGTGAGAGTTATAGGATGTACCTCGAAGGTGATAGTCCCCATCAAACAGTTATGATTGTGTGTGAGTTAAAGTGATTTTCTCATATCTCAAATCGTTATAACATGTATACACTTATGCAATCTTGCGATGTTTTTCACAACACGCAATATTCTTTGCTGCTCTTGATACATGTGCAGGTACAATGTGATTTGGCCATCACAAGGTTTTACATGTGTTAATGTATGCTCACTAAACTGTCTTGACTTATTTTTAAAATATAAAATTGGTTAGACTTGTTTAGTGTGTGTGTGTTTTTGGGATCCATGTGCTTAAAATTGTTGTTGAGAGATGATTTTGAGAGCTTAAAATGTTGATTGGATCATTGGTTGAGTTGCATGCTTGATTGCATTCATATCTGTGTTTTTCTCTTCTTGAAAAATTGTTTTTAAGCAATCTCGACAGCTTTTCGACACCTCCTTGACACTTGGCTATCTATCGAGCTTTTCAACTTCTTCTTATCGCAATCTCGATAGCTTCTGGACAGCTAGGTGGATTGATCGAGAAAGCTCCTATCCCCTCGATAGCTTCTCAATAGCTGGTGGATCGATCGAGCTTGTTTATTATCTTTTCTGTTGAATTGTTCCTCGACAGATCCTCGACAGCTGCATCTGTCGACATCTTTTATGCTCGACACCTGTCTCGACACCTCTATCTATCGAGATTTACTAAACTACTATTTATTCGTTCAGTGCGATCTGGTTATCATTTTGCTCGACATCTCTCTCGATCTATCCGTCCTTTCACCTCCCAAAACTCTCTCACTCACTCCAAACTTCTTCCCCAAGGTTTTTTCAAGGTTTTTCCAAGTCTTTCTTCACTTGGTGAGTTTCTAATCTCTCATTTACATGCATTTCATGTTTTGAAACCTAGGTTTTGGGGTTTTTGAAAAATTTTGGGGTTTTTCAAAATTGATGAGTTTTTGTTGAAATTTTGGGATGGGTTTTTTGCTTAAATGAGTTTAAAATCTCATGCATTGCATCACATAAGCATTACAACAGTATTATCATGCATTTAGATGTGTACAAATTGATTGTGTACTGGTAGGATTGGATTGTGTTGAGCCCATGATACCTTTTATATTGCATGTCACATGTTCATGCATTTCCCGTGCATACGCACTCTATTTTCAATATACTTGTTATATTTGAAATGTGTTGGGACTTTTCTGATTGTCTCTCTCTCTCTCTCTCTTTTCCATTTACGTTAGTCGTGTCTATGGCACCTAAACGTAAGTCTTTTTCGTCCCGGAACCCTCTTCATTCCAGGGCATCGTCTTCCTTTTATCCTACTCCTTCGCATATTCAGTTCCGTGATGAGGATGCCTGTAAGGCCTTTTTGGAAAACTCTTCTTAACGAGCCATTCATTCTGAGCGCCAAGTCATTTTGCCAAACTTCGCCCACAATAACCTACTCGATGTCATTCACAGTCGGGGTTGGGAGTCACTGTGTGACGTCCCGGTCACTTGTCCATCTGTGCTAATCCAGGAGTTTTACTCCAGCATGCATGGATTTGATTTTTTCGTACCTCTCTTTCATACTCACGTTCGAGGTACACGCATTGCTGTCACACCGTAGCTTGTTACGGATGTGCTCTGTGTCCCTAGGATAGAGTTTCCTGACTACCATGGTTGTGAGCATCTGAGGATTGTGACCAAAGATAAGCTCAAATCTGCTTTCTGTGAGCGCCCTTCTAATTGGGATGAGCGTTAGTTCACTTACTGTTCGAACTTTGCAAAAGGCCCTCGGTTTTTGAACATGGTTATGACTTTTGTTCTTCACCCTCTTTCTCACTATAACTCTATCACAGAGTCTCGTACTCGATTTTTGTTTCCCTTCTTGAGCATCTTACTATAGATTTTCCTTCTCACTTTATTCTTTCTATCTTAGATGTCTATAGGGATACGACGTCCCATGATAAGCTCATATTTCCTTCCGCTATCACGAGGATCTTACGCCATTTTTCTATTCCTTTTCCAGTGTCTGACCACTTTCCCCATATTTGTGCCATAGATGTCGCTACCGTTAAATGTAGCGAGGTGTAGTTTAGGTCGAGGCAATCTGGGTCAGTAGCTCCTCCCTCCCGTTCAGCTCCATCTCGATCCGTTCCATCCACATTCGTTCCCTTCTCTTCTACGAGCGATGTGACTCTAGGAGACATCATGATGCAGTTGCAACGCATGGATGCTCGCCTTGATACACTCTCCACTGAGCTGTATCAAGTGAACATTCATGGTGGCCGTATTGCACGATGACAGGCGGTCATGGATGGCTTCATTGATTCTCCTCCACGTACTCTAGAGGCTTCTGATGCTCAGGATGGTGATGGTGATGATGCTTCCGAGGATGATGGTGATGGAGAGTAGTCATACTTAGGCGGAGAGTTAGTATTGGACCATTTTGTTAGGGGGACTGTTGATATTTAAGGGATGTAGTGAGGATTATTTGTATCTTTTTCTTTTCTCTACTTTAGATACATTTATTCTTGTACCTTAGGACTTGTGACCATTTTTGACATACATTGTATTTATCTTCTTTATATGTTGATGTATGTTTCTTTCACCTACCCTTACATGTGTTGTTTCTTTTCTCTCCTTATGCAGATGCTTCTTATTACGTGTATGCAATCTATTATTTCTATTTCACACAAAGATGCATTGATGAGTTTTGTTTAAAGTGTTTTAGAAATACAGGTTGTCAAAGTCTACTTGCCATAAACTCTCTTCTTGCAAAGTTTTTCAAGAGTTTGTGTTAGGATAGATTTTATTGTATTCAATAAGTGAATATGAGTTGAAGTGATTTATGATTTCTCTCATATGTTCATTTGTTTGTTGTGGTTTTGTCACTGATTGCCAAAGGGGGAGATTGTTAGGACATATGTGATTCACTTGTTAGGAACATATGTCACTATTTTATGTAATTGGCTAATCCTTTGACAAAACGCACTTTACTTGTATTTGGGTAGATCTAGGATGTGTTTAATACTTCAAGAAACTTTGTTTCAAGATCAAGTGTTGAAGCCATGCAAGTCTGTCCAAGATTCAAGCTGAAAAGTGCAAGTTCATTAAAGCTCGACAGCTAGTATCTATCGAGCTTGAAGAGCTGTTCTAGCCCCGTGGCTCGACAGCTGCTCGACAGATGGCTATTTGTCGACGTTTATGAAAGAAAGAATTTTAGTTTTATTTTAACTCTAATCCGTGATTATATGTTTAGGCTTTCTTTTCTCACAACCCTAGACATATAAAAGGATTATTTTAAGGGCCGTCAAAATGTACACAAATTGCACAAGTGTTGAGCAAAGTTTGTTCAAGCAACTTGTGACTAGAGACAGAATTTGCTTTAGTTCATCATTCTTGTGAAGAAGCTACTATGTTTGTGCACCGTAGGGTTTTGTAATCAAGCATCTTCTTGATCTTCATCGTCTTGATGAACTGAAGAACTTTGCAGCTAACAACTTTCTCTAGTTGGTGATTGAAGTCGCATACTGGAATTTGCGTAATTGGTTAGTCACGTACTGGGAGCGTGCATTACAAGGAGAGATTGTCACTACAGAACAAGTCCAATTGGGTATTGGGGTAAGGGTTCAACTATAGGTTGGTATAAGATACTGGGATTCCTTTACTTGTAACCGCTTGTTTTGATAATAATAGATTCTCGAGAGTGGTGACCTTAAAATCACCCGGTAGGGTTTTTGCCCAGTAGGTTTTCCCTATTCATAAACAAATCACTGTGTCAATTTATTTTCTGCTACACTTAGTTTAATTGGTGATTTGTTTGTGCTACCACGCGCTTTACATGTTAATTTGATTAATTAATAAACTTGGCTAATTAATCAATTAATTTATCACAAGGGATCAATATGTTTTTGGCCTATCAACTACCATCATGCACTCCCAGCACATTCGCTTCGACACAAAGTTCACATCTCTCCAGACTCAATTGGACCAAATTCAAAGGAAGCTAGAAGAACATGGAGAATAGCTATTCCATGACAAAAAGGGGGAGATGGTGTCGTTGATAGGAGGAGTGTAGTGATAGGGGGAGGAGTAGCTAGTAGCTGCTGTTTGTTTACAGTTTTTTTTTTTTAAATTTTTTTTATTGCTTTCTTTTAAAGTTTAAGTACTATGGTTTTATATTTCAGTTTAATATTCAGTACTTGTGTTTATCTCATTGCTTTTGTAGCAATTTTTTCGTACTTTTAGATGTTGCAAAACTATCTTAAGTACCTCACACTTGTACCCTAGTAGGATCTTGTATCCTAGATGCAAATACTTCGTGTATTTTGCATTGGTTGTGTGTTGGACATGCAATTGATCCTTATTGCATTGCATGTCCAGATGAGCATTTACTAGTTAAATGTTCATTGTAGTCATTCTTTAATGACTGACCTTATTTGATCAAGATATGCTTACATGCTTTATAGTGTTTATTAACTTGATCGCATTTTACTTGCATAGGAAAGTACCTTGTATTCAACTTGTCATAAGCTTAATGAAAGTTTTGTTTGTGTACAAGTGTTTCAGGTTACAAGTATATACGTGGAAGTGCTTCACGGCTTCTAGATTAGGTGTGAGTGAGTTTTGCCATTGTTCCCAAACTCACGTTTAAGTCTAGAGTCTGTTTTAGGAGTTTTGTCACAGAATAGAGAAAGGGGAAGATTTTATTGTAATTATGTTCAACCTTTTGTACTATGTATTTAATGTGGGATTTCATTGTAAGGGTTGTGAGAGAGAGAGTGTGTTTGAAAACTCAAGGCAAATTGAAGATTGAAGTGTTTTCGCGGGTAGTTCATGACTAAGCATCCCGCGAAGTGAAGCATATGCCCTGCACATGACTGGAATGCGAAGAGTCAGGACAGGATGGAGATAGTTGGTTTTCTCAAGTGTCTCGTGGGTAAGACCTTCCCACGAGATACCCGCGAAACATTCTATTTTGTCAGATTGTCATTTTTGATACACACTTTCTGTACCTACACTATATATACCCACATTACCCACATATGTTGAGGAGTGCTTCAGAGAGAAATCCCTAGCCACAAACCTTGAGAGTTAAAGATTGTTATACTCACAATTCTCTACGCAATTGCTTGTGGATTTTCCTCAACTCCTACCTTTCCATTTCCATACCATTGAAAGGTTGATAGCCCAAACACTTACCACACCCTTTCAGAATATCAAGTGAGGTTTTGGTGCTACTGGGAAGCATTGGAAGAAGCCAAACTTTGGCGAATGCAATCGGGAGTATTGTGGGATTCGGAGAGCTAGACAAGACACGGTTTCGAGAAGCCTTGTTGGAGTAGGAGCTTGGAGGGCTTAGGTGCATCAGGTAGATTAGGCTTAGAGGGTCTCTTGCTAAACCATGTATCCCAATTGATTGTCTAGTGGATCGATTACCGCTTGAAGGGCGGCAGAGAGGTTTTTCGCCGAGTTCTTCGGTTTCCTCTTCGATAACACATCGGCGTGTTATCTTGTGTTTGCATTATTCTTCCCTACTCTTTTACCTTTCATTTTACTACTATGTTATTATGGTTATGGGTTCAAGTAATTTATTTGTTTATCCACTAGCATTTACTCTATTCTGTACTTAGTATTAAGTTAAGAGTAAAATTAATCGAGTCGTAATTTAATTTGGGGGTCTAAACAGCTCTTGTGTTTTAACACATTTTTTAGCTTTCAGTATTATTTGTAAAGTTGGAATCAGGTGATTGCACAATTTACTGGACTAAATTTGCAAGGCTCGATCGTTTGAAAATTAGACTCGATCTATCAAACCTCGTGCAGATTAATTTTCTGCAAAATTTTTCAACTCAGCCCAAGCCCGATTTGACATGTAGGGTTTTATGTTTTACTCCAAGTATAAAAGAAAAAACCCTAGCTACGTTTTAGAAGTCTTTGATGTGCTATGTGTTGAATCTGTTGTGAGATCTAAAGGTGTTTACCTTCATACACACTTAGGGTTATCAAGATCAAGATTCATGTCAAGAACTTGGTGATCACTTCACTTGCTGCAAAAAGAATTTAAAGAAGATCTAAAACTTTTGAGTGGAGTCTCAAAGTCACAAGTGGGAGTACTTGTGGTTGCAGTGGATCAAGGAAAGAAGTAGTCCATGGACTCGAACCTATCATGTAGTCGTGGTACTAAGTTTTCAACTCGTGGTAGCAATAGGATGTTAGTGGTCTAAGTCTTAATATACAAACTTCAATTCTTTCATAGTGGATCTATTTTACCTTGAGGATAGCTAGGTTAAATCCTCCCTAAGTTTTTTACCAGTTTGGCTTTCTTGGGTTATCATATCGTGTGTTCTTTATATTTCCGCATTACTTACACGATATGATTTAATTGTGTTAACCTAGATCTGAATAATTTATCTAAGTAATCACTTGGCTAGATAACTAGGTTAAACAACTTGTGTTTTAAGGGGGTATAAAAATGTACAAGTGGTATCAGAGTAGGTTAGCTCTTGTATTTAGATCCTTTGACCTAAGAGTTTATCCTTGACCCCTGATTTCATAGAACACGGTCACTCTCTTGTGATCCCTCCTCACTTTGATGGGAATAACTATGCCTACTAGAAAGTAAGGATGAAAGCATTCCTGAAATCTATTGATGAGAGAATTTGGAATACAAATAGGAGAAACCGACTACTCCAGTAAGTGAGTGGTCAACTTCTCAGAAAGAAGTAGTCACTTTTAATAGCAAGCCATGAAGGCTATTTTTAATGCTGTTTCTATGGAGGAATTCAAGAAGATCTCAAATGTTGAGGTTGCTCATACTACATGAAATATTCTCTAAACTGTGCATGAAGGCATAAAGGTTGTTAAGATTAACAAACTACTGCAGTTAACTATTAGATTTGAAAGTATTCGAATGTCTGATGATGAATGTTTTGATAAATTCTATGCTAAACTGAATGATATTGTTAACTCTGCTTATAATTTGGGTGAAATTTATGATGAACCTAAGATTATTAGGATGATACTTAGATCCTTGACTGAGGATTTTAGACCTAAAGTGACTGCCATTACT
This sequence comes from Quercus aquifolioides, assembly GCA_019022515.1. Lineage (NCBI taxonomy): Eukaryota > Viridiplantae > Streptophyta > Magnoliopsida > Fagales > Fagaceae > Quercus > Quercus aquifolioides. Next base: position 84,974 of record JAFHAW010000247.1, read on the forward strand.
GAAAGCAAGGATGTGGACTCCATCCCTGTTGATGAGCTTGTAGGATCTCTCCAGTCCTATGAGCTAGACCTACCTAAGACAAACAAATCCAAATCAATGGCTCTTAAGTTAGTTGATGATGTTGATGGGAATAGATTTGATAATGAACTCTCTGCTACAGAGATTGCATATCTTGCCAAGAACTTTAGAACTTTTCTTAGAAACAATAACATAAGGGTAAGAGGTAAAAAAAATGTTGAACCTAGGAATTTTAAGAGGAATGAACCCACTAAAATGAACAACACTGATAAACCTAGAAAGAAAGTAGGTCAAACCTCTAATAATTCCATGGGTCAACAATGTTTTGGTTGTCAAGGGTATGGTCATGTAAAATCATAATGTCCTACATTCTTGAGATCAAAGGGTAAAGCTATGGCTGTAACCCTTAGTGATGATGAAGTTTCTGATCATGAGTCTGGTAGTGATGAGGATGGAAACTTCATTGCTTTCACAGCTACTGCTATAGTTGATGAAAGTGTTGTGGTTGATGAGAACCCTTCTGATGGGGAACTCTCTGAGAATGCTGATTTGCAAGAAGCCTATAATAAGCTTTGCAAGGTTGCTGCAAAGGATGCTATGAATGTTGATTTAGGTTTAAAGAAAATTGCTTCTCTTGAACTTGATAAGAAAAATTTGCTGTTGAAATTGTTTGATGCTAATGAATTGATTAATAAGGTGAAGACTGAAAACATGTTGTTGCTTGATAAAGTTAAGAATTTGGAACTAGAATTATTTGTTGCTAGAGAACAAACAAATAGGACTGCTAGTTCTAAACTTGATCACATGTTGAGTATTCAGAAGTCTCCCTTAGACAAAACTGGTCTAGGTTTTGAAGATAGCATCTCTGTGTCTAAAACTCATTCCACAAACTATGTTTCTTCTTCTGAGCCCCCCCAAGAGTGAGATTGTCAAACCAGTAGAAGTTACACCACCTCCTAGGAAGATTAGGGTTGATCTTAAAGAGTCTAAGCCTAAGAATCCTATCCTCCCTAAGGATAAGTTGCAGGATAGACCTTTATGGGTTTGTCATTTTTGTGGAAAGACTTGGCATATTTGCCCAAACTATTTTAAGTTGCAAGCTACAAAGTGAGCAAATAAGCCAAAAGTACATGTGCCTCAAGCACAAGATCCTATGGTACTTATTGGTGAGTTGGTAAAGGCGTTAAACCTTTATACCAATCCTGTAGTTGCTCATCATTCTAATATGAATAATAACTCCAATGCAAGAGCTGCATCTAAAATGTTTTGGATGCAAAAGGCTCAATCTAATTGAGTCTCTCAAACATGGTCGTTGTGCTTCGTCTCAATACTCTTTGTGACCATTCTTCTTTTGCTGTTTTTTTTTTTTTTTTTTTTTGGTGTTTATTTTTAGGATTTGCATTGCATAACATTCATGCACTACACTTTGCTAGTTTTAGCTATGTAGTGCATGTTGTGTGGGAGTTGTTTATAGTTTTTGATCACTTGATCATGATCTTGAAGTCACATGCTTTTGATTGTTTGGACTTGAACTTAATGAGAAAGGCATAAATAACCATCTCACCACTATTTACTATCATGAACACCTTAGTGCATATCATAAGATTTTGTGCTCGAAAAAGTGTAACACATGCACAAAAAGAACATAAGGTGTGGCCTCAGATTAATGCTAAAATTGGTGTGTACATTATTGTTAGGTCACAATCTGAATGACCCCTTGTGATAAACCCTAATTAATTAATTAATTAGCCAAGTTGTTTAATTAATCAATTAAGCATGCAATTGCGTGGAAGCACAAACAAATCACCAAAAACTAAATATGCAGCGGAAAATAAATAACACGGTGATTTGTTTACGAATGGGGAAAAACCCTAACGGCAAAAACCCCACCGGGTGATTTTCAGGTCACCACTCCCGAAACTCCACTATTATCAAATCAAGCGGTTACAAGAAAGGAATCCCAAGTACCTTACCAACCTACAGTTGAACCCTTACCCCAATACCCAATTGGACTTGATCTGTAGTGACAATTTCCACCTTTGATGCACGGCTCCCAAGTACGTGACTAACCAATGCGCGGATCCCAGTACGCGACTTCAGAACACCAACTTGAGGAAGAATGGTTGGCTGCAAAGTTCTTCAGTTCATCCACGTGATGAATAGCAGGAAGATGCTTGGTTACAAAACCCTATGGTGCAAAGACACAGCAACTTCTTGATGAAGGATGAACTAGGTCAAGAACTTCGTCTGTTGAGCACAATTTGCATAAACAGAGATTGCTCAATGATAATACAACTTGTGTCACCCAAAACGGCTCTTAAAATAATCCTTTTATATGTTTAGGGTTAGAAGAAAAGAAGTCCCAAAAACATATTCACGGATCCCAAGAAAATCAGATTTGGAATTCTGACTTTTTAAATCTCGACAGATAGCAGGTGTCGAGGTAGCTATCGAGAGGTGTCGAGCTTTAAAAATTCTGCACTTCAACTTGCTTTCTCTTGGACAGACTTGATGACTTCAACACTTGACCTTGAAACATTGTTTCTTGAAGTATCAAAAACACCTAGATCTACCCAATTACAAGTAGAGTGCGTTTTGTCAAAGGATTAGCCAATTTACATAAATAAGTATGACATATGTTCTTAGCATGTGAAACACATATGTCCTAACAATTATTGGGCTATAATAAATTCACAATGAAATAAAATTGGTGTGTACATTATCTGGCTAATCAAATATTTTCACATTGAAATGAAATTGGTGTGTATACTATGAGGTAAAACAAGAAACTTCCATAATTGCAAGCTTGTTTTCTACGAGATGTGAGAGTTATATAATGTAACTCTTTAGGTGATAGTCTCTTTCAAACTTATGAGATAAATTTTATAGAAATTGTGATTGATTACTATCTATATATCACCTCACATGTATCTCAAGCTATTGTTAGTTGCACAAACTACACAAGGTATTCTTTGCTAAACTTAGTACATGATATTGTGTATGACATTGTTGTGGCCATCCAAGATTACATGTTCCTTGATTTTAATGCAAAATGTGTTTTATGATTGAGTTTTTGAGGACAAATTGATTTAAAAATGTTTTTTTTGGAAGATCTGGGTTGAATTTAAGTGTTTTTGAAAAACTTTTAATGATGTAACTCTTTAGGTGATAGTCTCTTTCAAACTTATGTGATAAATTTTGTAGAAATTGTGATTGATTACTATCTACATATCACCTCACATTATCTCAAGCTATTGCTAGTTGCACAAACTACACAAGTTATTCTTTGCTAAACTTAGTACATGATATTGTGTGTGATTTTGTTTTGGCCATCCAAGATTACATGTTCCTTGATTTTAATGCAAAATGTGTTTTATGATTGAGTTTTTGAGGATAAATTGATTTAAAAAATGTTTTTTTGGAAGATCTGGGTTGAATTCAAGTGTTTTTGAAAAACTTTTAATCTCATACTCATGCATTTCATTCATGAAATATTGTGTTTTACGATGTTTCTGCATAAAAATGCTCTGTTTTTCAAAAATTTTAAAATTCCAGACTTTCGATTGATCGAAGTTGCTTCTCGACCAATCGAAATTACGATAAAAATTTTGGTTTGAATCTGCCTGGCTCGATCGGTGCTCGATTGATGCTAGATCGATCAAATCTGTTTTTCGATCGATCAAAGCTTATTTTCGACCGATCGAAATTCGATTTGAAAGTGTTTTAAAGAAGCTTTTCTCACGTGTTCTTCACACTTTTCAAATTTTTCAAAAAGCTTTTTACACTATTCCTCTTCGACCGATCCAATCTAAACCAAATTTGTCGTTCTCTTCCACAAATTTCTCCAAGTTTTTTTGTCCTCAAGCACTAGTAAGTCTCTTTTACCCTTTATTTTTTATTTAAAATTACATGATTCATGCATTTTTATTAAAAATTTCGAACCTAGGGATTTTAGGATTTTTGTTCAAATCAGTTGTTTTTAATCAATTTTGTTTAATGGGTTTTTGTTCTTGGATGTTATTAACATGATTCCCATGCATTAATTTGATTAATTTTGTGATTTGGGAAAAATTGAAATTTCTAGGGCTTGAAACTTTAAGAAATTGGGGATTTTGTTCAATTGGGCTAAAATTGATGAAATTGACTTATGTTATTGGTTTATTATGTCATTATATGATGTTATCTAACTAGTGTAATGATAAATTGATCAATTTGTTGGGATTTTAGAAATTGGTTTTTTCAAAATTTGGGGTTTTTGTTCTAAAACTCTATGTTCAAGTCAATTGATGGTTTATAAAGTAAAATTGAACAAATTTCAATGCATTAGAGCATGCATCATATGTGCATTCATTACATGCATCATATAGATTGTTATTTATTGAGATTTTTGTGCTCTAACCCTCTCTAATGCAGTCTGCCCTTGGTTTTTTGTTTCTTTTCTTTGTTTTCTATTTGTGTCTTTCCTTTCCAACCCTTAGCATCATGGTTAGAAATACTAGAGCAAAGAAAACCACCACCCCCTCTTCCTCGGCTTTCGAGAGTGATAGGTTTGGATTTGAGAAAAACCAAGAAACCTATGAGAAGCTTAACATATTTAGGTCTGTCTGGGCTGAGCGTAAGGTCATACTAGATGAGTTAGATTCGGAGAGACATAGGAACTTTGAGCGTAGGGGCTGGTTACCATTGTTAGAGGTTGAGCACCCTCCTCTTGTTGCATTGATTAAAGAGTTCTACTCGAACCTCTCTGTCCACTTAGATGATTCTAACACTCAATATGTGATGAGTTGGATAAAGGATGAAGAGTATGTCATTAGTCCTTCCGTAGTGGCCATTGCTCTTGGTGTACCTTTGGTATAGCAGCCTGTGTACCCATACACTGAGACCCTTCCTCTTGATGACATTATGTCTTACATCACCGGTACTTCCATCAGTTGGGGTACTGATCCTCGTGTCACCTCTCATGAGCTTACTGAGCTCAATTATTTGTTTTTCTGGATTTCTTGTCATTCTATTTGGCCTATCTCTCATCTTCACACCATTCCTATTGAGAGATGTGCATTTTTGTATGCCCTTGTGACTGATGCTCCTATGAGTTTTCCTACTCTTTCCATTCGTTCTCTTGTTGAGGTCTATAGGAGTAGTGCTAGATCTCATGGTCTTTTCTTCCCTGTTTTTATTCATAGGATTTTGTTACATTTAGGTTTAGAGGATTTTCCCGCGCCTGAGCTTGTTTATATTATAGCTCCCATAGGTGCCACCTTTCTTAGGCAAAGAGCAGCTCAGATGAAAGCTAGCTCTAAACGCCCTAGAGTCGAGTCTTCTACAAGTGCATCTAGGCCTCCTACATCTGGCGACCCCACTGCTGAGGAGTATGTCAATCCTACCATCGCTGTTTATCCTCCACCTTCTTCATCGAGTGATGATGCTTCTCTACGGAGTATGCTGGAGACTGTCATGACCGTTCAGGCGGCACATGGACTGATTTTGGTGGATGTGCTTGTTGAGCTTCAGGCTTTACGAGCTGATTTGGCGAGTGCTACTCCACCACATTCTTCTGATGATGAGCCTTGATTGCCATTTGGCAATTCGTCACAAAAAGGAGGAGTACATATTGTACATGGAGATAGAGGGAGTTTTTGTTTTGGGGTACATAGATTGTATCTAGGAGCTTCATGATGTATTTTCTTTTTAATTTGGCTCATGATGTATTTATTTTTATGGGTTGTATATGTTAGGGGGAGATACTATGTTTTATATTTCTTTTATTGTTTCTTGTTTCACATATGATACATTGGTTATTGATTTATATTATGTGGTTATTCATGCTATATGTCTTTTATTTTATGTTTTGTGAAATCAAGAATTCTCTTTTGTTCTACTTGTATTTTCCACACATTCGTTTATGTGTTTGTTGAGTGTTTCAAGAATATATAGGTTAATTCAATCGTGCTGCTATCTACACTGGTAACTGATAGATAGTAGTTAGATTGAATTGTATTTAAGGCATTTTAAATTTGAATGGGCTATTTTGTAAATTTGAGCATTTTATATTTGTAATGTATTTTGTCACGGATTGCCAAAAGGGGAGTTTGTTAGGTTCTAAGACTTTAGAAACTAAATGTATTAGAACTTCAATTTGTAATGTGTTGACAAACCATAATCAAAACTTAGAGTCTAGATTTAGACTGCTCAAAGTGTGTTTATTTGTAAAGTTGGAATCAAATGATTGTAGAATTTACTAGACTACATCTGCAAGGCTCGATCAGTCAAAAATTAGGCTTGATCGATCAAACCTCGTGCAGATTAATTTTCTGCAGAATTTTCCAACTCAACCTAAGTCTGTTCATCGTGTAGGGTTTTATGTTTTACTCCAAGTATAAAAGGAAAAACCCTAGCTACATTTTAGAAGTCTTTGATATGCTGTGTGTTGAATCTCTTGTGAGATCTAGAGGTGTTTACCTTCATACACACTTAGGGTTATCAAGATCAAGATTTATGTCAAGAATTTGGTGATCGTTTCAGTTGCTGCATAAAGAATTTAAAGAAGATCTAAAACCTTTGAGTGGAGTCTCAAAGTCACAAATGGGAGTACTTGCGGTTGAAGTGGATTAAGGAAATAAGTAGTCCACGGACTCAAAGCTGTCACGTGGTCATGGTAGTAAGTTTTCTACTCAAGGTAGAAATAGGATGTTAGTGGTCTAAGTCTTATTGTACAAACTTCAATTCTTTCATAATGGATCTGTTTTACCTTGAGGATAGCTAGGTTAAATCCTCCCCAGGTTTTTTACTGGTTTGGTTTTCCTGGGTTATCATATCGTGTGTTCTTTATATTTCCGCATTATTTATATGATATGATTTGAATGTGTTAACCTAGATCTAAATAATGTAATCACTTGACTAAACAAGTAGGTTAAACAACTCATGTTTTAAGGGGTCTAAAAACGTACAACATCACATTTGCATTTTAACAATGTTTTTCACTCAAAATTTCTACCTGTGATGCCCTAAGTCCCTGACTTAGTCTCAGCCAACACCACACACTACAATAACACTTAGAACAAATTATATAGGGACGTTTAAACACACAATATTTACAAGGAACTCATCCCCAACCTTTATTACTTAATCTCAAGTATAAAGGAAACCATTTTACAAGCCTAGAGAATTACATAGAATTTTCCCAAGGCCAAATACACTCTACTGATGATACCCCCAACAACTTTAGGGTTAAATATACAGAATTAACTGCTATGGCAGTTACTGCCTAGTAACTGTCTGGGTCTTGGACAATCTGCCACTTATATTCTAACTTAGGATACCTTCAACTGATGCTATCTTGGCTTTCTCTCCATGTTTCCAACCCCTACATAGCAGGTTTGATCATCAGGAAAGCTAGGAACTGCTTAGTAATTGCCTGGTAACTGCCACTGCACATGCTGCACATGCACAACCCATGTCTCAGCAGACCATGGGGCCTCTGTCCATCCTCCAGCAGCCCACACAACATGTTCCCACACATTTTGGAGAGGCTTGGCCCATGCTCAAGGCCTCCCATCAGCACTACAGCCCACACAGCATGCCTATATGCAGCGCATAAAGTAACTGCTATCAGCCCACTAGCACTTGTCCATGCATTCAACCAGCCCCCACTAGCCCAATGCTTTGCACACAACATTTAATCATCATAGTAGCCCAGCTCTACCTTGCACTCAAGCCACCAAGCCCATACACAAGAAACCAGCAACAAAGCGACCAATGTTATGCACCAGCACATAGGATCAGCATCACCTACTGTTGCCCATCACCAAAATCCATCTCTGCTCACCATGGCCCTCCTTTGCCATAGCCTTGGGGCATCATGTGGAGCAAGGTGCCTCCACATGCTGCCTTTCATCACTGTTCATCGATCCAACTCGAGTAGGGAGACTGGGCTGGTGCCCCTAAAAGAGCCCCTACTGGGCTGGTCCCCCTGAAAGAGCCCCTATTGGGCTGGTCCTCCTAAAAGCGCCCTTAGGAGCATTACTAGTCTGGTATGAGGAGCCATGAGTGTGTTGAGAAAACATGAAGCCAAGTGATTGGCCCAATGTTGCCTAAGCACCCTCATTCCTCATGCCATCATCAACAACACATAATGCTCCTAACAAACCACCTCCACCAGAAAAAGCCGATGTCCTCGTCGGTAGGGTATCTTCAAATGCCTTTACTTCCTTTTCAAACTGCCATAAAGTCGATACCTTCTCCCAACGTGCTTCTGTTTTAGCTGCCCCTTTCCAGTTCACTAAGTAATAAGTTATCATGTTTTCACCCTTTTGAAAACCCGTTACGTTCTTGTCAAGAATTCTGTCCACTTCTCAATCAAACTATACCATAACAGTAGGTGGGGCAAGCCTTGCCTCATTTCTTGTAGGATCTTGCTCATCCCCTTGTAAGGCTTTAGAAAGCTCACATGAATTGTTAGGTGAATCTGCATTCTTTCTGGCAATTTCAACTTGTAAACAACATTTCCCACTCTCTTCACTAATTCAATGGGACCATCATACTTAGGAATCAAGCCTTGGTGCACACTCTCCTTTCTAAACTTCCTCCAAATTTGTGGAATTAGCTCCAACAACACTTTGTCCCCAACCTAGAACTCAAGAGGCCTTCTCCCTTTATCAGCATACCTCTTCATTCCTCGCTGTGCTTTTAACAAACTGTCTTGTGCTTCTTGTATCAGCTCTTGCTTAGCCATAGCAAATTTGTATGCTGAAGGACATCTGCCCCTTGAACGTTGTTTTGCAATCTAATGAGGAGTCAAGGGTTGTTACCACATTGCCAACTCAAATGGGCTCATCCTTGTTGAAGAAGACTTGTGTAGATTGTAAGCAAACTATACTGAATCCAACAAGTCTAGCCAGTTTTTCTGACTTGCAATCACATAGTGCCTCAAGTAATCTTCCAACATAGCATTGATCCTCACGGTCTAACCATCTATTTATGGGTCATTAGTAATAGAAAACTTCAACCATGAACCTAGCAACCCAAACAAAACTGTCCAAAAGTGACTAGTGAAACGAGAGTCTTTATCGCTCACAATATCTTCAGGAAAACTAAAGTACTTCACCATATTTTTGTAAAACAGATCAGCAGCCACCTCTGCTGTTCAAGTACTTGGTGTAGCAATAAACACTACATACTTCGAAAATCAATCAACCACTACAAAAATTGAACCCATCCCCTTCACTTTAGGCAAACTAGTAATGAAATCCATTGAAACAGAAATCCATAGACTCTTTGGTATAGGAAGAGGTTATAGCAAACCAACTTCCATTTGAGTTATCCACTTATCTTGTTGACAAATGTGACAAGTTTTGACATACAATTCAATGTCTAACTCCATCTTAGGCCAATAGTAAGAGCGAGATAGTAAAGTATACATTCTTTCCTTACCAAGATGTCCTGCCCATTGTCGATCATTAGTCTTTTTCAGCAACTTCCTACGGGTCTTCCCACTAAGAACATACAGCTTGCCACCCTCTACATATAACAACCAATCCTTAAGCCAGTAGTGACGCACTAGGCCTGTAGTCACATCTTACACCAATTTGTGGTAGGTAGCATCCTCCTTGATCATTTCCACAAAATTTGACTTAACTCTGGTCAAGGCAGTAACATATTCTTGCACTTGTTTGCGGGTAAGTGCGTCTACTACTTGGTTATGCTAGCCAGGCTTGTGCTCCCACACAAAGTCATATTCTTGTAGCAACTCTTGCCACCTAGCTTACTTAGGAGACAACTTCTTCTGTGTGTTGAAGAAGGTATTAGCCACATTATTAGTTCTCACCACAAACTTGGGCCCTAGCAAATACACTCTCCATGCTAGCAAACAATGAACCATAACAATCATTTCCTTCTCATGTGCTAAACATTTCTGTTCTACTTCATTCAGCTTCCTACTTTCATAGGAAACCAGATGTTTCTCTTGCACCAGCACACCACCAATTGCTTTGTCAAAAGCATCAGTATGGACTTCAAATGGTGACTTAAAATCTGGCAAACGCAGCACTGGCTCACTCGACACAGCAGCTTTAAGCCTCTCAAAAGCTTCTTGGCATGCATCTATCCACACTCATTTCTTGTCCTTTTTTCAACAAATCTATAAGAGGAGCAACCTTCTTGGAATACCCTTGAACAAACTTCCTATAATAGTTAGCCAATCCAAGGAAAGACCGCAACTCACTAACTTTACTTGGTGGAGGCCAATCAAGGATAGCTTGCACCTTCCTCTCATCCATCATTACAAGACCTTTCTTGACATACAATTGATGTTCCCTCAATTTGGACAACACATTCCTAAGGTGTTCTAAATGATCGTCCAAGGACTCACTATATATCACTATGTCATCTAAGTAAACCACAATAAAACGATCTACAAACTCGTAAAATACATCATTCATCAAATTGCAGAATGTAGCAGGGGCATTTGTTAAACCAAAAGGCATAACTAAAAAATTCATAAGAACCATATTGAGTTACACAAGTTGTCTTTGGTTCATCCCCTTCAGCAATCCTCACTTGCCAATATCCTAATCTCAAGTCCAGCTTGGTGAAGTAAGTGGCTTTGCATAGTTTGTCAAACAGGTCTTAAATCAAAGGAACCGGGTACTTGTTCTTCACCGTTACTTTGTTCAAGACTCTGTAGTTCACACACATATGCAATGATCCATCCTGCTTCTTTTGGAACAGAACAGGGGCACCGTAAAGGGCTTTGGAGGGCTGAATGTAGCCTGCATCAAGCAATTCAATCATTTGCTTTCTCATATCAGCCAACTCCATAGGGGACATTTTGTATGGAGCCTTCGAAGGAGGCTTTGAACCAGGAACCAACTCAATCTTGTGATCAACAGCACGCCTTGGTGGAAGGGTTTTAGGCAATTCTGGAGACATCACATCAATAAATTCCTCTAACAGTCCAGCAACAGCATCTGGAACTTCAACAAACTTGTCCTGCTTGACCTCAATCATTGCAACCAAGTAAGTTATCTCCCCCTTCTCTAGCCCATGCTCAACTTGCATTGCTGACACCATTGACTCTTTCCCCTTGCTAGTCTTGCCATTTCATGCCACATGCCTAGCAGGAACATAGCATGGCTGCTTCTCATAAAAAATCAACATCACACCGATGAATGGCAGTAAGGCAACCTTGGCAGCCACAAAGAATTCATTACCCATAATTACATCAAAGTCATCCAACTTCATAATCAAGAAATTCACCTTTCCTGTCCACTCGCCAACCTTGAACCTCACACCAAAAGCAATTCCTGAAACAAGTTTTGCTTCAGAGTTTCTTGCCTTGATCTTACTTGGACACTTGCTGACTTTCAGACTAAGTTGTTGGACCATACTTTCATCAACAAAATTGTGGGTGGCACTAGTATCAAGCATTGCCTCAGCCCCATTTCCATTCATCTCTACTTGCACATAAGATAGCCCCTTAGAAGTACCTCCTACACTAAGTGCATTCAGCAATAGTAAGGGGTTCACCTTGCTAGAAACTTTTTCATCAGACTGCCTTTTATCATCTTCTACAACCATTGCATTAAGCTTTTCACACTTAGGGCAGTCTCTTGCTCAATGAGGGCCAATGCATATGAAGCAACCTACATTCAACTTGGGCTGTTCTTTGCTTTGTTGAGAGGTAGAACTCTCCCCTTTACTCCTGTTTCCCCAATTCTTCTTCTACTTAATTTTGTTCTTCTTGCCATCTTTCTTCTGCTTGTCTTTGCCCTTGTCCTTGGACTTACGTTTCTCATCATCCCCACTAGGCTTAATGTACTTGTAGTCCACTAAGGCATCTACAGTAGACATAGCAATGAGCAGATCACGCACCGCTTGTCTCTTTAACTCCAACTATGCCCAAGGTTGCAAGCTAGACATGAAATTGAACATCTTGTCTTCCTCTGACATGTTCTTGATATCCAGCATCAAAGAATTGAATGTCTTGACATATTCTCTCACTGTACCAGTGTGCTTCAATTTCTTTAAGGAGTCTTTTGCAACCCAGGCAGTGTTGGTAGGCAAGAATTGGTCCTTCAACTCTTTCTTTAAGGCTTCCCACGAGTCAATCTTCCCTCTACTAGCATTTGCATCATCTTCCACACGAGTTCTCCACCATAACTTAGCATCCCCTGAAAGATACATGCTAGTGATAGTTATTATCCCTTGATCAGGCACCCTTACAGCCTTGAAGTACTGCTCCATCTCCCAAAGGAAATTCTCCAAATCCTTGGCACTCCTACCACCATTAAAGGGCTTTGGTTCAAGCACCTTCACTTTGGTGGCCACTTCCCCCTCCTTAGGCAGGCCATGCATTACCCTCTTTAACAAGGCAATTTTTGTCTCAAGTTGGCTTTGGGTCTCTCTTGCTGCACTGCCTTGGGCATCCAATGTAGCAGCCAACTCTTCAACACGAATAAGCACAACATCCCTCTGTTCAGAAATTTCATTCCGCATCACAAAAGTTCTGTAGAAAGTGCATCCAATCTATCACACACGAAAAGTTGTGCTCCCTCTGCAGGAATTCCAAGTATGGTCTCCAAGACAGTCACCCTTGCCTTGGTGTCCGAAGACATTGCAACTAGGCTCTGATACTAATTGCCACAGGGTCAAAATTTTCACTCATATTTTCTGCCAATGATGGCCCTAACTCCCTAACTTACTCTCAACCAACACCACACACACACCACAATAACACTTAAAACAAGTTATATAGGGACGTATACACACACAACACACATAATATTTACAAGGAACCCACCCCCAACCTTTATTACTTAATTTCAAGTACAAAGGAAACCCTTTTACAAGCCTAGAGAATTACACAAAATTTTCCCAAGGCCAAAATATACTTTGTTGTTGACACCCCCAACATTCTTAGGGTTAAATACATAGAATTAATTGTTATGGCAGTTATTGCCTAGTAGCTGCTTGGGTCTTGGACAATCTACCGCTTGTGTTCTGACTGAGGACACCTTCAACTGATACTGTCTTGGCTTGCTCTCCACGTTTCTAGCCCCTACACAGCAGGTCTGATCACCAGGAAAGTTAGGAACTGCTTGGTAACTGCCATTGCACATGCTGCACATGCACAACCCATGTCTCAGCAGACCATTGGGCCTCTGCTCATCCTCCAATAGCCCACACAACATGTTCCTACACGTTTTGGAGAGGCTTAGCCCATGCTCAAGGTCTCCCATTAGCACTATAGCCTATACAGCATGCCCACATGCAGCACATAAAGTAACTACCATCAGCCCACTAGCACTTGTCCATGCATTCAGCCAGCCCCACTAGCCCAATGCCTTGCACACAACCTTTAATCATCACAGTAGCCCAACCCTGCCTTGCACTTAAGCAACCAAGCCCACACACAAGAAACCAGCAACTAAACCACCAATGCCATGCACCACCACATAAGGTCAGCACCACCTGATGTTGCCCATCATCACAACCATCTCTGCCCACCATGGCCCTCCTTTGTCATATACAACCCATGTCTCAACAGACTATGGGGCCTCTGCCCATCCTCCAGCGGCCTACACAACATGTTCCTACACGTTTTGGAGAGGCTTAGCCCATGCTTAAGGTCTCCCATCAGCACTACAGCCCACACAGCATGCCCACATGCAGCACACAAAGTAACTGCCATCAGCCCACTAGCACTTGTCCATGCATTCAGCCAGCCCCCACTAGCCTAATGCCTTGCACATAGCATTTAATCATCACAGTAGCCCAGCCCTGCCTTGCACTCAAGCCACCAAGCCCACACACAAGAAACCAGCAACTAAACCACCAATGCCATGCACCACCACATAGGGTCAGCACCACCTGATGTTGCCCATCATCACAACCATCTTTGCCCACCATGGTCCTCCTCTGCCATGGTCTTGGGGCATCATGTGGAGCAAGGTGCCTCCACATGCTACCCCTCATCACTGCTCATCGATCCAACTCGAGTAGGGAGACTAGGCTGGTTCCCCCTCAAAGAGTCCTTAGGAGCATCACTTGTTAGACATGAGGAGCCATGAGTGTGTTGAGAAAACATGAAGCCAAGTGATTGGCCCAATGCTGCCCAAGCACCCTCATTTCTCATGCCATTATCAACAACACATAATGCTCCTAACAAACGATGAATGGTAGCAAGGCAGCCTTGGTAGCCACAAAGAATTCATCACTCAGAATTACATCAAAGTCATCCAATGTCAACATGAGAGTGTATTTTGGCCTTGGGAAAATTCTGTGTAATTCTCTAGGCTTGTAAAAGTGTTCCCTTTGTACTTGAGATTAAGTAATAAAGGTTAGGGATGGGTTCCCTGTAAATATTGTGTGTGCTGTGTGTTTAAACGTCCCTATATAATTTGTTATAAGTGTTATTGCAGTGTGTGTGTGGTGTTGGTTGAGACTAAGTCAGGGACTTAGGGCCATCACAAGCAGAAAATTTGAGTGAAAAATTTACCCTGTCAAATTAAGTTAATGCAACGTTCTGCTTGGCTTTGGGTAGTTTTAGTTTTAAATTTTTTTTATATGTTTTATAGTTCTTCCCACAAGAATAAAACACTTCTCTTCTCCCTATCTTTGTGTACATTCTTCTCATTTTCTCTGCCTATCTCTGTACTTTATTTCCTACAATAACTTTGAGACTTTTACTTCATAAAAGTTTTGCCCTGTCTGCATAAATAAATAGAAGCAAGCAAAGTTTCAAAGCAAGTCCAAAGGTCAGATCCCTTCTTTCATGGAGTCTTTGCATTGGATTATCTGGGTGCACTTTGTGCATTGTGTTTTGACAAACTTCCAGGAAAATTAATTGGGAATAAGTTTTTCTTTTTTCAAATGATATATTAGTTTGTTTTTCCAAAACTGATAGTGCCTTGAGGCCAATAATGATTAGTTGTCATCTGTACTCTAATATTTAACCAAGGAAGATTTTGCACCTTGCCACGTAGTGATGATAATGATATCTTGGTCTTCATCTTTGTCTACATAAATGATAAAATTGAAGAAAACTCTGTACGTTGCAAGTGGGATTGGAGACAAAGTACAGACATTTTTCCTAGATAAGCATTTGTTTCTTCATTGTCATTGGCTTAATTTTAGTTACCATGTCTGTATGCTAAGAATGCGTCGGATTAATGATGATAAGAGAGAAAAGTATCTTCCATAATTTTGTACGTGTGGAAAATTTCAGAGTTGAATAAGATTTTGGCCCATAACTTGGGTTTTGTAATCAGCTAGGCCTTCAATATCCAAATGAATATGAAATTGAGAAAAAGAAGTTGAAAAGAAGGTACCAAATGAATATGAACCATTATTTATACCCAAAGGATTATGACCCTTCAATAAGCATCTTTTTGGTCAACAGACACTTTTTCATTCAATAGACACATTTTTGGCTAATAGGCACATTTTCATTCAATAAGCACTTTTTCGGTCAATAGGCACCTTTTGATATATCCAATATGAAGGTTTACGACATTTTAATAGACACCTTTTAGTATATCAAATTTGAAGGGTTATGACCTTTCAATAGGCACATTTTGGCATATATATTACAACCTATCTTATATATACCTATATATACAACACAAACTAAACTAGAGACATAACATTCTGTTTTTTATTCCTTCCCACAAAAAAACTAATAAATAAAACAACATTATTTTCTTCTGCCTAACTAATAAAACTTTGTGCTATTTTTTGCAATATCATTTTTTTTTTTAAGTTTCATGCATTTTTGCTTACTACTCCAACTCAAAAATAATGGGTTTTTTTTCCTCAAACTCATTTAGTAGCTATTTCCGTACATTGCACAGGTTAGCGGCTAGTAATAACTAATAGCCGAAGTGTTTGATTTTTTGTTGACCACTCTTCATTGCGCCATGTTGCTATATAAATTAATGCCATGTCTACCATTAAAAACACAGAACAATTTATACAAACCATTTCAGTACAATTTTTTGCTAATGTTGGTGTTCAGTTGCATTTTTCCAGCAGGTAGTTATAAATTTTACTCATTTCCTAATAAATTTCAGTTTATATTTCTTGAGACAAAAATCAAAAACTTCAAGTTCATTCTGATTCTTCTCCCTCTCTCTATGTACGGTGGAGAGCCTTTGGTTTTCACAAATATTTTTTTGGCAAGTTTTAACGCTATATTCCATTATAGGTTTTTTGGTTTTATTATTTGGTTTTAAAATCTTCAAGTTTTAATGCTATATTCCATGCAAAAGGACGCCCAGTCCTATGTAAAGGCATGTGACATATGCCAATGCTTTAGCAACATTGTAAGGTAACCATCGGAATAGCTTACCCTAATGACTACTCCATGGCTCTTTGCACAATGGGGATTTGGCATAATGGGACCCTTCCCTATGGCAGCATGGCAGCTCAAATTCCTCGTCGTAAGGATCAACTACTTCACCAAATGGGTTGAAGCGGAACCCCTAGCGACCATCACTGAAAAGAATGTCAATAGTTTCATCTAGAAGAACATTGTCTGCTGCTTCGGTACCACAAAAGTCTTCATCTCTAAAAAACGGAAAGTAATTTGACAACGATGCGTTTAGAGACTTTTGCCAATAGCTGGGGATAAAAAACACTACTCTTCACCTGCCCACCCATAAGCTAATGGTCAGGTAGAAGTTACAAACCGATCTTTGCTCAAGATAATCAAAACTTGGCTTGAAGGGGCAAAAGGTATACAACCAAACGAACTACCAAGCATCCTATGGGCAAAAAGGAAGATGGCCCGAAGATGGCTGTCATTCTAGCAGAAGTAGGGCTTGCATGCTACAAAATAGCTTATCACAAAGAAGGGAAGAATGACAAAGGAATACACCTACACTTGGATTTACGAGATGAGGTAAGGGCGACGGTTTGAACAGTGGATAGCCTGCTACCAAGACCTTGTGGCTAAACACTACATAATCAAGGTTACGCCTAGGCACTTTGATATCGAGGACCTCATCCTGAGGAAGGTGACGACCGCTACAACAGTTTCCACGCACGGTAAGTGTTAATGACATATTTTATGTAGTTGGCTAATCATTTGACAAAACGCACTTTACTTGTATTTTGGTAGATCTAGGATGTGTTTAATACTTCGAGGAACATGTTGTTCATGACTAGTATTAAAGCCATGAAGATTGGATCAAGAAACAAGGGAAGAAAAGGTGTTCATTAAAGCTGGACAGATAACTCGACACATGCGGACAAATAGCCCGACAGCTTCTCGACACCTTTCGACAGCTGGCTATCTATCGAGCTCTTAAGGTGTTTTCTTATCGCAATCTCGACACCTTCTCGACAACTGGTGGATCGATCGAGAAATCTTCTGTCTTCTCAATAGCTACTCGATAGCTTCTCGACAGATAGCTATCTATCGAGTTTTAAATCTCGACACCTCCCGATTGATTGAGGTTACGGGAAATTAGAATTTTCAGATCTGATTTTTGGGCCAGGCTTTTGTATTTGTGTAGGTTTTCTTTTCTCACAACCCTAGACTTATATAAGGCTTATTTTAGAGGCCGTCACACAAGTGAATAAAAAAGAGAACATATGCAAAAGGTGACCGATGCCTTATTCTCTCTGAAAGAAGTTACTGCGTCTTTACGCCTTAGGGTTTTGTAACCAAGTGCTTCTTGATCTTCATTGTTGATGAAGTGAAGAACTTTGCAGCCAACATCTTCTTCAAGTTGGTGAGTTAGTCACGTACTGGGATCCGTGCAACAAAAAGGATGGCGTTCATATATTGAAGAGTTCAGAGGTTCTGAAGCGGTAGAAGGTTTCTGCTGTGAGTTCATCTACGGGGATTGTAGAGTCTAGGGACAAAGGTTTTGTACTAGATCTGAAACTTCTCTTTACTATAGTGGATTGCTTTTCGGGAAGGTTTCCCCCCAGGTTTTTTACTGTGAAACTGGTTGGTTTCATTGGTTTTCCTGGGTCATCATATCTTGTCTTATTTATTTTTTCCGCTGCATGATTTTGACATGATATTGACGTTTGTTTGTTTTAACAAGTTTGATTCATAATAAACCTAATTAACAACTTGGGTTTAAAACTTGTTAATTCTATCAATCGGGGTCTAAATTTCCCAACAAGTGGTATCAGAGCGGGTTCACTCTGATTGGATTAATTTCCTGAGTGTGATCCATTGACCCCTGTTATCATGGATAGAGGACAATATTTATTTATACCTCCTTTATTTGATGGAACTAATTATGCGTACTGGAAAGTTAGTATGAAAGTTTTTTTGCAGGCTCTAGGTGAACAGGTATGGCAAGCTGTTGAAGTTGGCTGGATTAAGCCAAAGGAAGCACCTGTGGATTGGGATGATGCAACAATTGAAGTTGCAAATTTCAATAGTAGGGCCTTGAATGCTTTGTTTTGTGGAGTGACCAATGAAGAATTCAAGAAAATATCATCCACTGAAGTTGCCAAGGAAGCATGGACCATTCTTGAAACCACCTATGAAGGTACCAAGGCAGTAAAGACTGTGAAGCTTCAACAACTCACTAGTAGTTTTGAAGAAATAAGGATGGAAGAGGATGAGACCTTTGATGAGTTCTATGTCAAACTCAAGGATATTGTGAATTCTGCTTTCAACCTTAGAGAATGTATTGCAGAATCCAAAATTGTTAGAAAAATCCTTAGGTCCTTACTTGAAAGATTCCATACCAAGATCACTGCCATTGAAGAAGTCAAGGACATTGATCAAATTCCTTTGACTGAGCTTGTAGGAAACCTTCAAATCTATGAGATGGGATTAGGCTCAATGGGAAAAGGTGGAAAGAGTAAAAACTTGGCTCTTAAGGGTATAGAGGAAGAGATTGAGGACTCTGAAAGTGAAGATGAAGATGAAGATGATGATGAGGATGAGGATCTATCCTTCATAACTGATGAGATTATCAGACTTCTTCAGTTTAGGAAAAAGGATAAGGGCAAACCTTCTAAGAAACCTAAATCCTCAAGGAAGGGCAAGAATGAAAAACCCCTCATTCAATGCCATGAGTGCAAAGGTTTTGGTCATATGAGGATAGAGTGTCCAAACTACCTCATGAAGGAAAAGACCAATGAGTCAAAAGATAAAGGGTTGGTTGCTACTTGGAGTGATACTGAGGATGACTCTTCTGATGAGTATGTGGATGAATGTTATCATGTTATGACCTTTGCTGCTTCAACTGATAAGGTGATTGTGGAGAGTGCTAGTGACAATGAGGATTCTTTTGATAAAGTACCCAAGAAGTTGACCCTTCAGGAAGCCTATGAAAAGCTATGCATTGAATTCATAAAATCTGAAAAGACTTCTCATCTTTATAGAAAAGAGCTTAGTGAGGTAAAAATTGAAAAAGCTGATCTATTAGTCAAACTAGATGAGACTACAAGGTTAGTTGAAACTCTTGTTGTGGAGAACACCTCATTAGAAGAGAAGGTCAAGAATCTTGAGGTTGAGCTTAGTCAAGCTAGAACTCAAATAGAGAGGATGTCTAGTGCAAAGCTTGATGAGGTATTGAGTGCTCAAAAGCCTAGTTTTGATAAGACTGGCTTAGGATATGTTGTTTCCTCCAGCCCCTCCTCTTCCACGGCTTCTGGATCAAGGACTGTCTTTGTGCCACAATCTGAGAAAGGTAATAAAGGTATGAAATCCAAAACTGTTTTGGCTAATTCTAAATCCTTTGTTAGACCTCATGTTTGTCACCATTGTCGTGTTTCTGGACACATTTGTCCTAATTGCTTTAAGTTGTATCCTCATAAGCAATTGTCCAAACGGTCACAGGTTTTATCTCAAGGACCTATACCTTTGTTTGGAGAGTTATTAAAAGCTTTGAGCTTTTTAACTCAATTTCAGGAGAATCTTAATTCTTCTATGTCCTTTAGTAGACATACTAGGACACGTGCCTTTTCATCTTCACGGCCAAAGACTCGTGCTGTGTGGGTGAGAAAGGAGCCTAAGACTTAATTGTCTTTTCTGTTTGTCCTCTGCTTTGATTCTTTCTATCTAAAGTAGGACTTTCTTTGCTTGATTTCTTATCTGTTTTTGGAATCATGCTTTCATGCATCTGCATATTTCTATCATGTTTTCATGCATATGCATTTTTCTTTCATGCATTCATGTTGTTTATCTGTTTTTGTTTGGTTGTTTAGTTTTTATTTTGGTTTGTTTTCAAAATAAAAATAAAAAGGAAAAATCATAAAAAAAAATACAAAAACAGTGTGTGTTTTGTGTACTTTGGTACTTATGTACCTTGGATGGCCAATGAAACAGAGTTTTCTAAACTTTGTATATTTTGTAACTTAGATGAGCATCTCTATGCATAACTAAGCAAGTGAGCTTTATGGCTCTTGTTTGTGATGAGTAAGATTAAGTTATCTCTTAAACTTAACACTTGTATCACTCTTTTTGACGGGTAGGACTAGAAAATCCTAAGAGAAAGGCATAAATAACCATCTCACCACCGTTGCCTGCCAATCATAATATGATCCCTGTATACTTCGGCATGGCAAAAGTGCAATGTCAAAGACATTCGTATGCTTCGGCATAACAAAAGTGTGATGTCAAATGCTTAACATCTTGGGTATTTCTTTTCTCTCTTTTATATGCCCATGTATGGTATGCTAAAATAAAAGAAAATATGCAAAGAAAATACAAAGCAAAAAGATTAAAAATGTTTTAAATATGGTTGCAAGTATGTATTCTAGGAGATGTGGGAGTTATAGGATGTACCTCGAAGGTGATAGTCCTCATCAAATAGTTATGATTATGTGTGAGTTAAAGTTATTTTCTCATATCTCAAATCGTCATAACATGTATACACATATGTAATCTTGCGATGTTTTTCACACACAATATGCAATATTCTTTGCTACTTTTGATACATGTGCAGGCACAATGTGATTTGGCCATCACAAGTGTTTACATGTGCTAATGTATGCTCACTAAACTGTCTTGACTTGTTTTTGAAATATAAAATTGGTTAGACTTGTTTAGTGTGTGTGTGTGTGTTTTGGGATCTTTGTGCTTAACATTTTTCTTGTTGAGAGATGTGTTTTTCACATGTTTTGCATCCTTCTATTATCTTGTCATCCATAGCATCTTGTTTCATTACATTCATGCATTTATATGGATTTCTTTGTGCCCCCTTGATCATCCTTGATCATCTTTATGTTTCTCGGGTGAAGCTTTCTAGCTTCTTGTACCATTTGTCAATCATGACAAAAAGGGGGAGAATATGTGGTTTCTTTTTGAAGATTCTACATGTAAGGTGGAGAAATTGTGGAGACTTTGTGGTTTCTGTTTAAGATTCTACAAGTTAGGGGGAGAAATACATTCCTTTGTAAGAGGGAGATGTGTTTCATCTTGTTAGGGGGAGTGCTTACCTCCTTCTTCTTGTACCTTGGGTCTTGTGACCATTGTTTACATTCATTGTGCTTATCTTCTTTATATGCTAATGTATGTTTCTTTCATCTACCTTTACATGTGTTGTTTCTTTTCTTTCTTTATACACATGTTTCTTATACTTGTATGCAATCTATTATTTCTGTTTCACGCTAAGATGCATTGATGAGTTTTGTTTAAAGTGTTTCAGAAAAACAGGTTGTCAAAGTCTTTCATGCCATGAACTCTCTTCTTGCAAAGTTTTTCAAGAGTTTGTGTTAGGATAGATTTTATTGTATTCAACAAGTGAGTATGAGTTGAGTGATTTATGACTTCTCTCATATGTTCATTTGTTTGTTGTGGTTTTGTCACGGATTGCCAAAGGGGGAGATTGTTAAGGACATATTTTATGTAGTTGGCTAATCCTTTGACAAAACGCACTTTACTTGTATTTGGGTAGATCTAAGTTGTGTTTAATACTTGAAGAAACATGTTGTTCAAGTCTAGTATTAAAGCCATGAAGATTGAACCAAGAAACAAGTGAAGAAAAGGTGTTCATTAAAGCTGGACAGATAGCTCGACACCTGTGGACAGATAGCCCAACAGCTTCTCGACACCTCTCGACAGCTAGCTATCTATCGAGCTCTTAAGGTGTTTTCTTATCGCAATCTCGACACCTTCTCGATAGCTGGTGGATCGATCGAGAAATCTTCTGTCTTCTCGATAGCTTCTCGACAGAGAGCTATCTATCGAGATTTAAAGCTCGACAACTCCTCGACACCTCCCGATCGATTAAGATTACGGGAAATCAGAATTTTTAGATCTGATTTTTGGGCCAGACTGTTGTATTTGTGTAAGGTTTCTTTTCTCACAACCCTAGATATATATAAGGCTTATTTTAAAGGCCGTCACATAAGAGAATAAAAAGAGAACATATGCAAAAGGTGACCGATGCCTTATTCTCTCTGAAAGAAGTTACTGCGTCTTTGCGCCTTAGGGTTTTGTAACTAAGTGCTTCTTGATCTTCATTATTGATGAAGTGAAGAACTTTGCATCCAACATTCTTCTTTCTTAAGTTGGTGAGTGAGTCACGTACTGGAATCCGTGCAACAAAAAGGATGGCTTTCATATATTGAAGAGTTCAGAGGTTCTGAAGCGGTAGAAGGTTTCTACTGTGAGTTCGTCTACGGGGATTGTAGAGTCTAGGAACAAAGGTTTTGTACTAGATCTGAAACTTCTCTTTACTATAGTGGATTGCTTTTCAGGAAGGTTTCCCCCCAGGTTTTTTACTGTGAAACTGGTTGGTTTCATTGGTTTTCCTGGGTCATCATATCTTGTCTTATTTATTTTTTCCGCTGCATGATTTTGACATGATATTGATGTTTGTTTGTCTTAACAAGTTTGATTCATAATAAATTTAATTAACAACTTGGGGTTAAAACTTGTTAATTCTATCAATCGGGGTCTAAATTTCCCAACAGTAAGCTAGGCCCCAACTGGGAATGACCGTACAAGGTCGTCGATTGCTACAAAAGGGGCATTTACCACCTAGAGACGCTTGACAGACGAAGGTTACATCACCCTTGGAATGCCGAGCACCTAAGAAAATATTACCAATAGTGCACTAACTACAAACTATGTTTTGTGCTTTTCTTTTAGTTTTGCTAAGTAGACTCTTGTGTTTTTCTTTCAGCTTTTGCTAAGAAAACTTTAGAGTGCTCGTCCAGCACTCAATCTGCTATTTCTTGTATTTCTCCTATTTCAATAAAGGCACCATTCTTAAGAAATTATCAGATGACTATAGAGAAAAGCAAGAAGGAAAGCTAAAGTCCTACCTATAGGGTAAACCGATGACTAAGGACAACGACGGGTACTTGGTCACCTTATTTAAACTAACTCTTACCTACAGGGTGGACCGGTGACCAAGGACATCGGCGGGTGCCTAGTCCTTAATTTGAATCCAAGTCCTACTTGCGAGGTAGACGGATGACCAAAGACACCAACGGGCGCCTGATCACTTAATTAAAGTTGAATCCTACCTACACAGTAATCACTTACTAAACAAGGTAAACCTGACAGACCACAATGCTTAGCCTATTTCGCAAGCATAGGAATTTACAACTTAGCCTACAAGGTAAACCCGACGGGTCCTAATACTTGCCTATGAGGTAACATTATCCCGTCGGGTAGAAAAATAGGCATATTCTACAAGTATGTAATCAACAAGCATAAGGTACATTTGACAAACATGTAAAAGTAGAAAAAAAAAAATATTAACGCTCGATGGAGGCATCCAAATGTTAACTTGTGCCAAACCAAGGTACCCCAAATAAGTATTTAGCTTGTGCCAAAAACAAGGCACCTAGATTGTTCTTAACTTACTTAAAAAATAAAAAAAAATAAAAATAAAAAGAGTTTTGAAGTTACAAAATTAAGCGGGAGGGTCATCGGTCATTACCTGGCTTCATCCACCACTTGCTCGTCATTCTCAACTGGCCTGCCTTCTTCCCTCTCTTCCAGGTCAACCACATCGTGGATAGTCACCTCACCACCACCTGGAGTGGTTGGGGGAACTAAAAGATAGATCTTGACCTGGGAAAAATCCAAGCCTAAATTCAGGATGAGAAGAGTAGCTTGCTCATAGAAATGGCGGAAGCCTTCGGCAAACTGACCCCCCAACTCATCAAAGTAAGGTTAGGGTGCTTGAAATTCAACCATAGCATCGCCCTTGGCATTCTCCACATGCTCATGAAGAGCAGCCAACTCCGTCGGCAGGTGGGAGTTTTCTTTCGTCAACTTTCCAACCCGACAGGCGCTTCCCTCTAGCTTGATAGTTTGGGCCTTTAGCACCTTAATTTTGGCATTCAGGGTTCGCATGGCCTCCTTATATTAGGTCATCTTCTCCTTGTCGAAGCCTAACGAGCTTTCAAGCGGTCGATGGATGCCTCATTTGTCGCACACCTAATCTAGAGGGGCCTCATTCTTACCAAGGCCTAAAGATAAAACAAAGTGTTTAGATACTGAAAAGAAAGTAGAAGGTCAACGATAAACTCAGATACAACTCATCCTCGTCAAGTCACGAAGGCCAGCATTACCAAAAGCCTCCATCTTGTGCTCAGAGAATTCGTTAAGGTCCTCGTTCCTGACGAGAGATTGAACCTTCTCCACTATAAAGTCCCTATTCTTCACTAAGAGAGGGACAAGAGGGGGAATGTCGGGGCCACCAGAAGTCATAAGACCCTTACCTTTGCCATGGCGCAGAAACTCAAGAGTCTTTTGGACCATCTCCACCAGGTCTGGATGGTTGGAGGAGTTCAATGGTTTCTTATAAAGGACCATCGCCCAAGGGTTTTCTTTTTTGACCCACCTTGGACGAAAGGGTTGATGAACCCCAGTTTGCTGAGCTTGGGCCACAACTGCCTTCTTCACCTCCAGGCCTTCCTTTTTCCAGCATCTATTTCAAAAAATAAAAATGAGGAAAAAAAAGTTGACGGGTTAGGTTTTCATGCCAATGATTAAAGAGCAAAGTAACGGAGATGAGACTTATGATTCTGAGATTAAGCGTCGAGTCATCGGGGTTTGTCAGAAGGTTTAGGCTTACCATAAAAAGCATGTAAATTGTCAAGTGTGACAAGATCTTTCCACCCTCTCTCCTTTATAGGGATCTCAAGTATATGGTAAGAAAATTTTCCTGCTCGGGCGATATCATTGGGCGAATTTGGGCTACAGAAATATCAAAACATATAGGTTTGGAATAAGGTAAAAACTAACGGATAAGGGAGAGGAACTACCTGATGAATCACCAGACTTGTCCATTATTGCCTAGGTATTATCATAACCCTCACCTATAATTTTCCACTTGTCGGGTCTACATACCCAGTTGGCCCCCTTGACGAAGAAAATACCTGCTTTTCTAATCGCGATTGGAATTAGGAATGTTAGACACAAGTTTCAACATTGCCTTGTGACACAAAAAGTTGTAGAAACCCTATGACGCCAAATTTTTTTGGAGCTTATAGAAATAGAAGAACTCGTCGAGAGTGATACCCCGATGGCCTCCACTCATCTGGCCCCACAACACTTCGGCCCAAGAAATATCCTCCATGTGTTAGGAGATATTTGACAGATGGATATCCCAAGATGGTCCACTAACCGACGGTGAATCTTGCTTAGAGGCAACCTTAACCCAGCCTCATAAAAATCGATGTCCTTAGTCTCACTTGAGCAACACTTATTTCTTTTACGTGCCCTTCTTATAGGATTGTCATCGAGAATTTGGAAGCGAGGGTAGAGTTTTCCAAAGACATCCTTTATCATTCTGGGAGGAAAACTATTCACTGCCCAAATCTTAGGAAGGACAAACTCCCTATAATTTTACCTCGATGGACTGGTTACCTCCTTTGATGGTGAGCCGACAGACTAGCTATCTCCTTATCCTCGGTGGACGAATTAGCCAATGGCTCATTTTCAAAGAAACCAACTAAGCATCAGCCATGGAGTCGTACCCCAACAAGGAGACCTCGTCATTGCCCAACTCTAAACAGACAAACGATAGATATTCACTCATCATTTCACTATCACTTGGCATCCTTTCACCTACAAGCGATGAATGAAAGAACTACTCACGGGACAACAAAACATTGGACCAATGACCACTCGAACTTTAAGTAAATAAACAGAAATGTTCAAAGAATAGAGACTTACCCAATAGAGGTGACGATTGAAGAGCGACAGATGGATAGTCGAAACTGATGACTTTAAAAGGGATAGAAAATCTTGAAACCCAAAGAGAAAACAAGAGCTCCACATAATGTAAGAGAGTAAAAGGAGTAAACAGTAAGGTCAATTAGGGCATTAAGCTATTTATAGGCGAAAAGGCACAGGAATTGTAGCAACGTGATTGTTCATGTCACCCAATTAGAAGATGCCATGTGTCACTTGCGCACACCATAAAAGACCCTTTTGCCCTCATAAGTAGCATAGGCCACGAGGCAAATCGCTGATGGATCAAAGCATCCGGACTTATTCCGCAGTTCGTCGGTTATCCCAATGAACACGGAATAGGGGGCAGCTAATAGGGAATATTTTAACTAATAAATTTTCTAAGTCCTTTAGCCCTTCAGGCTAGAAATACCCTTTAGGCTTGAATTACCCTTCGGGATAAGAATGCACTTCGAGTTAAAGGTCTCTCTTTTGGTCTGATGCCAACAAAGGCACCTTCCATACCTACACCCATTTCTTCTATCAAGTATTGAATCACCTGTCAAGCTATCCAATACTTACAGTGGATTACCCTTAACCCCACACCATTTGAATGCTCTCCACTTATATCTCCCTATATGGAAAGAACTTGCACATCACGTCCAAAGATCCTTCTACATATTCGTATACCCCAAATATGGGAAGTAAAGTCCTAAGATCTCGGAACATTAACTCTATATCTTCCCTACAAGGAAAAATCCTATGTTCATGGGATCTTAGTCAGCTCTACACCACTATATAAGCACCAAGTCTCCTCTTCTCCAAGGTACGTAAAAAATTTCCTAGCTCTTACACTTTTGAGTTATTGGAGATTCTTCTATCACTGACTTAACCTTTGGAGGGTCTTTGGCCGGCACCCCACCGGTTCTCTTTGTAGGTTCTACACCTTTTTGCTCTTCAGGTACCCTAATTGGCGAGTGTGCAGACAATCAACTTACTAATGATTTTTGTGCATCATCATACATATAATGTATGATGTTACAAGGAAAAGAGAAATGGGGAATGGGTATAGTTATAAAGAAGCTAACTCATTCCTTTACAACTTACCCAAAAAGATTTTTATTTTTAATGAAGGAAAAGAGGGGCTGCAAATTTTGAGAGGGGTTTCCTACGAAAAAAACTAAAGAAAATAATGAGAGAATTTTTTTTTAATAATTTTTCTAGGCTATTTTTTTTTTTTGGGGTATATTGTAGTGTATTTCTAAAAAAATGAAGGGGGGGGGGGGGGGGGGGTTATATATGGTGGAAATAGGGAGCATGTGATAGTGGTGCTAGAGCACCTTCACATAGCCTCCTAGCCGTAGGTGGCTATGTGATGGTTCTCTGGCACCACCATCACAGGCTGGGTAGTGGCTTGATTCCTTCGAATACAACACAATTTTCAACATTTTATTATTTTTTATTACAGTATTATTTTTCCTCACCAGACATATATTACTTCTCATTTTTAATTATTTTTTCTTGTTTCTTTTTAACCACACAAGTCTTCTGTCTCCTGTCTCCTCAATTTTTACACTTCATACTTTTAAATTTTATCACATCTTCATCTACACTTTTACATCTACGTTTTGCCTTCCTCCTTTTTTGTAACTTTTGTGTCTTCTACCAGTACCAATGCGACAGTGCCTCTTCTCAAGTTTTGAGTCTCAAATATCTCAATACGATTTTTTTTTTAGCTATACAGGTACCTTTATTCATTTCTTTTCTTTTCATTTTTTTTCCTTTTGAGGTTTTTTGGTTTACAGAATACAAATTTGTTTTGGTTTTAAGAACAATTTTTTTTTTTTAAGAACAAACTTCATGTCAGCCGAATCTTGAATTTTTGCCAGTATTTACCGAAACACCCAAAATAAACCGGAATAACCCGAAATTTTTTCCGAAGTGGAATAAGATGGGTTACTATTCCGGTTTGTTTACCGGCATGGTATTTTCCAGCCGTTACAGCCGGAACGGAATGAAATTAATAACATTGAATCAAACCTAATTACCTAAAGACTAAAAAGAAATAAGATTGTGTAATATATGCTTTCTAAGGAATATCCTGAACAAAATTCCTGGAGCCACCATTGCTCACACGATTCGTTCCACTCTTCACGCTGGCTCTCTCTCTCTCACACAGCTTTTTCACTCTCAGTTGTCTCTCATGCCTGGGTTTTTCTTTCAAAGGTAAACTCTTTTTTTTTTTTTTCTGTTTGTTTCATGGGTTTCTTTTGAGTTGGATCAAATAACTATGGTGTTAAAATTGTAATTTTATTGGGTAATTTCTTATTAATTGTGATTTTATGGGGTAATAACATGTTATTTGTGGGTGGGTTCGGATCTGAGGGCTTTTATTACTTAAATTTTAAAGTTTTAAAGTATTGCTCATAACGTGTTTGATAAAGCGCTTGAGTGAGTCTAGATTGTGTGAACTTGCATAAATTTGTATATTGTAGCTATATATGGATCTGTGTTTCTTGTTTATTTTTATCTAAACACTTGCAATTCTATTAGTTTGTGATATATGGATGAACTATGGTTAAACCTAGGCTTTGTGATTGTGTATACTGTGTAAGTTTGATTTTATTGTCAGGTTTTTGATTATTGGTTTGTGTTTGTGATTATTATTGGGTAATTTCTTGTTTTTTGCGAATGGTTTCTGATTTGGTTTTTTTATTTTATTTATTTTATTTTTAGAATTTTAAAGTTTCAAAGAGTTGCTCACAATGTGTTTGATAAATTGCTTGTTTGATTGTGTATAATCAAACTCACATGAGTTTGTGCAGCATCTCACTGTGTAGTTGTCTCTCTCTTTGTTATTCTTTTCTTCTTCTTCGTTGTTGGTGCCTTTTACGGTAAAGCAATTGCATGTTGGCCAATGAGATCGCAATGGGACCACATCAAACATATTTATCGAACTCCGAGCTGCACCCTTTTCTGAACTTCTTCTTTTTTTGGTTGTAACCCTGCTCTATATAATTAATGACATATAAAACACAAGCTATTCATATATTACTGTTTTTGTCAGGATCCTAATTTGGGGCTAGTTCATGCTTTCATTTCGTTTAAGGGGAATGTATGAGTATGAGCTAGGTTGAATTTTGTTTCTTGTGATAAAAACCATGCAGGGCATATCTTATGTTATACATATATAGACCTAAAGCACCATCATATTCCACGAACCATCCTATATTGTCTACATCCAACATGTGTTTGTAATTCGTATTTCAACATTGGTCTATGTTAAATATATTGTGATTTTAATGTTAAATATTCTTTCTGATTTTAATTTTTTTCATAGTTTATATTGTGATTCATAGGGAACATGGTTTGTCAATTAGTAATGGTGATACTTTTATTTGTCTTGCAAAGTTGTTGATGCTGGATATAGTACATACTACATAGTTGAGTTTCTTTGATTGTGTGCATATTCTAGCTTGTGCGCACACACATGCATTGAACATGTCTCTGTGTTTGCATGTTGTTCATTGCTATGAAGTTGGTTCTTTTATTTGATTTTAGTTTCAGTTATTACTATAACCATGAAGTGACATTTCACTAGCAAAACACAAAACACACTGAATTGTAATAGCTTAGTGTATTTATGCATATCATGGATTGTAATAGCTTTGCTGTCATAGGATAATTTTATTAGATGGATAGACAAGAGAATAAAAGGAGACATGTATTGCAAATTTGGGAATAGAGACGTGGATTATGGGATTGGGAATGGAGATATCGAATGGCAGTTGCTTATGTAGTTTGTCTTGTTGCCTATTGGTTGATACTTTGAAGGAGGCCTCAAAGGAGACAAGTAACTTACTCAATTAGTAGTTTGAGGTTAGAAAGACAAAGCGTTCGTGATGAACTAATGAGAGAGATAATTGGAAATAAAAAGTGTCGTGATATTATACTCATGGGGCCTGGAGCTTTTTTAGATTTGTGTGACATGCTACATAAAGAAGGTGGCCTCCAACCAACACAACGAGCAACGATTGAAGAACAAGTTGCCAAATTTCTTTACATATTATCACATGGTGTAAAGCATTGGGAAATATCTTTTTTTTTTTTTTTTTCGTCGCTCTGGTGAGACTATAAACTGTCATTTCCCATCAAGTATTAAGATCTATGATACAATTAGAAGAGAAGTTTCTGAAACAACTTGATGGATCTCAAACTTCAGTAGAAATACTCAACAGTTCTAGGTTCTTCCCATATTTTAAGGTAAAAAAGAAAACATTATTATACTCTAATAGCTTAATTGTGGTATATATAAAGATTTTAATAGATGGAACGCACATTCGGGCAAAAGTTCCTATTGAAGATGCACCAAGATATCGTGGTAGAAAGGATTACCCAACACAAAATGTGCTAGCGGCATGTACATTTGATTTAAAATTTACATATGTTTTGTTTGGATGGGAAGGAATTGTGTTAGACTCAAGAATTTTAAAAAATGCATTAAGTAGACATGATAAGCTAAAAGTCCCCCAAGGTAATTTTGTTAGAAAAAAAATAAAAAATTTTAGCCATTAGTGTATAACAACATAATGATGCATGTCATTCCTATAGGTAAATATTACCTTGTTGATGCTGAATTCATGTTGAGGAGCACTCTTCTTGCATCTTATAGAGGAGTTCGTTATCACTTAAAAGAGTATTCAAGAAATCCACCACAAAATCCTAAAGAGTTATCAACCTTCAACATGCATCTTTACGCAATACGATTGAAAGAGCATTTGTAGTCTTGAAGAAAAGGTTTCCTATAATAGCAAGCTCAAATGAGCCGTCTTACAGAGTTCAAACCTAGAAAAAAATAATTTTAGTATGTTGCATTTTGCACAATTACTTGATTGCTGCAGATCCGAATGATGGAATTCTTCATGAGGTGGACGAAGAAATTTTAAATAATCTTGAACTCCATGAACAGCTTGGTGCCCAAAGAGTGAGAAATAATGATGATGCTGCCCAAGGAGAGATTTTAAGAAACTCAAGAGCAACTGAGATGTGGAGGGATTATACATACAACCCAACTTGATGTTATTCTAAATTTAATAATTGTAGACAAATGCTTCTAGTGAATTTAGAACTATGTCTTTGTTTTAATGGGTTGATTCTCATTAGAATTTTTTTTATTATTTAATTTTCTTTTTATGGACTTTTCATTTTGTATATGATACATTTAATTTGCTTGGGATAAACTATTGAATGAGTTTTGATTGTGACTTGAGAACGTGTTTCTTCTTGTGAGGTTTGTGTGAGACTTTCCTCTTTAGTATGCACAATGAATTATTCTTCTATAATGTGTTAGAGCAGCACTACCACAGAAAGTTCCATTTTTTTTAGTATAATTTTAATAAATTGATCATAGAGTTGCAATTTTTTCTTTTCTTTTCAGAATGATCTTTTCTGTTTGCTGTTTGTTAGGACATATGTGGATCATGTTAGGAACATATGTCGATATTTTATGTAGTTGGCTAATCCTTTGATAAGACACACTTTACTTGTAATTGGGTAGATCTAGGATGTGTTTAATGCTTCAAGAAACATGTTGTTCAAGTCTAGTATTAAAGCCATGAAGATTGGACCAAAAAACAAGTGAAGAAAAGTTCTTCATTGAAGCTGGACAGATAGCTCGATAGTTGCTCGACACCTCTTGATAGTTAGGCTATCTATCAAGATTTTTAACTTCTTATCGCAATCTCGATAACTTCTCAACAACTGGTGGATCGATCGAGAAAGCTCCTGTCTCCTCAACAGCTCCTCGATAGCTTCTTGATAGTTGTATTTGTCGAAGTTTAAAACTCGACACCTCCTCGACACCTCTTTATCGATCGAGGTTACGGAAATTCAGATTTCCAAATCTGATTTTTGGCCTATAATGACATGTATGTGTAGAGTTTCTTTTCTCACAACCCTAGACCTATATAAGGCTTATTTTAGAGGCCGTCACATGAGAGAATACAAGGAGAATATATGCAAAAGGTGACCGATGCCTTATTCTCTCTGAAAGAATCTACTGTGTCTTTGCGTCTTAGGGTTTTGTAACCAAGTGCTTCTTGATCTTCATTGTTGATGAAGTGAAGAACTTTGCAGCCAACAATCTTCTTCATATATTGAAGAGTTTAGAGGTTCTGAAGCAGTAGAAAGTTTCTGCTTTGAGTTCATTTACGGGGATTGTAGAGTCTAGAGACAAAGGTTTTGTTCTAGATCTGAAACTTCTCTTTATTATAGTGGATTTCTTTTCGGGAAGGTTTCCCCCTAGGTTTTTTACTGTGAAACTAGTTTGTTTCATTGGTTTTTCCTAGGTCATCATATCTTGTCTTATTTATTTTTTCGCTGCATGATTTTGACATGATATTGATGTTTATTTGTTTTAACAAGTTTTCTTCATAATAAATTTAATTAATAACTTGGATTTAAAACTTGTTAATTCTATCAACTGGGATTTAAATTTCCCAACAAGTGGTATTAGAGCGGGTTCACTCTGATTGGATTAATTTCCTGAGTGTGATCCTTGACCCCTGTTGTCATGGATTGTGAACAATCTCTTTTGATTCCTCCCTTATTTGATGGAACTAATTATGCGTACTGGAAAGTTCGTATGAAAGTGTTTTTGCAGACTCTAGGTGAACAGGTATGGCAAGCTGTTGAAGTTGGCTGGATTAAGTCAAAGGAAGTGTTAGTGGATTGGGATAATGCAACAATCATAGCAGTAAATTTCAACAGTAGGGCCTTGAATGCTTTGTTTTGTGGGGTGGCCAATTAGGAATTCACGAAAATATCATCCATAGAAGTTGCGAAGGAAGCATGGACTATTCTTGAGACCACCTATGAAGGTACCAAGGTAGTAAAGACTGTGAAGTTTCAAAGACTCACTAGTAGTTTTGAAGTAATAAGGATGGAGGAGGATGAGACCTTTGATGAGTTATATGCTAAACTCAAGGATATTGTGAATTCTGCTTTCAACCTTGGAGAATTTATAGCGGAATCCAAAATTGTTGGGAAAATCCTTAGGTCTTTACCTGAAAGATTCCATGTCAAGATCATTGCCATTGAAGAAGCAAAAGACATAGATCAAATTCCTTTGACTGAGCTTGTAGGGAACCTTTAAACCTATGAGATGGGATTAGGTTCAATGGGAAAAGGTGGAAAGAGTAGAAACTTGGCTCTTAAGGGTATAGAGGAAAAGATTGAGGACTCTGAAGATGAAGATGAAAGTGAAGTTGAAGATGATGATGAGGATGAGGATCTAACCTTCATAACTAATGAGATTATCAAGCTTCTTCAATTTAGGAAAAATGATAAGGGTAAACCTCCTAGGAAACCTAAATCCTTTGAGAAGGTCAAGAATCTTGAGGTTGAGCTTAATCAAGCTAGAACACAAATAGAGAGGATGTCTAGTGCAAAGCTTGATGAGGTATTCAGTGCTCAAAAGCCTAGTTCTGATAAGACTGGCTTAGGATATGCTGTTTCCTCCACGACTTCTGGATCAAGGACTGTCTTTGTGCCCTAATCTAAGAAAGGTGATAAAGGTATGAAATCCAAAATTGATTTGGTCAATTCTAAATCCTTTGTTAGACTTCATGTTTGTCACCATTGTGGTGTTTCTAGACACATTCGTCCTAATTACTTTAAATTGTATCCTCAAAAGCAAGTGTCCAAACGTTCACAGGTTTCCTCTCAAGGACCTACACTTTTATTTGGAGAGTTATTAAAAGTCTTGAGCTTTTTAACTCAATTTCAAGAGAATTATAATTCTTCTATGTCCTTTAGTAGATATACTAGGACACGTGCCTTTTCATCTTCATGGCCAAAGACTCATGCTGTGTGAGTGAGAAAGGGGCCTAAGACTTAATTGTCTTTTCTATTTGTCCTCTGCTTTAATTCTTTCTATTTAAAGTAGGACTCTCTTTGCTTGATTTCTTATCTGCTTTAGGAATCATGCTTTTATGCATCTGCACCTTTCTATCATGCTTTCATGCATATGCATCTTTCTTTCATGCTTTCATGTTATTTGTCTATTTTTGTTTGGTTGTCTAGTTTTTATTTCGTTTTGTTTTCAAAAAAAGAAAAAGAAAAAAAAAAAAGAAAAATCATTAAAATACAAAAATAGTGTGTGTTTGTGTACATTGGTACTTGTGTACCTTGGATGGCCATTGAAACAAAGTTTTTTAAACTTTGTATCTTTTGTAGCTTAGATGAGCATCTCTATGTACAACTAAGCAAATGAGCTTTGTGGCTCTTGTTTGTGATGAGTAAGATTAAGTTATCTCTTGTACTTAACACTCGTATCACTCTTTTTGACGGGAAAGACTAAAAGATCCTAAGAGAAAGGCTTACCATCTCACCACTGTTGCCCGCCAATCATGAATGACAGCTATATGCTTCGGCATAGCAAAAGTGCAACGTCAATGACATTTGTTTGCTTCGGGATAGCAAAATTGAAATGTCAAATATCATTGGGTATTTCTTTTCTCTCTCTTATATGTCCATGCATGATATGCTTATTAAAAAGAAAAATATGCAAAGAAAAATAAAAAGCAAAAAGGTCAAAAATGCTTTAAATATGATTGCAAGCGTGTATTCTAGGAAATGTGGAAGTTATAGGATGTACCTCGAAGGTAATAGTCCCCATCAAATAGTTATGATTGTGTGTGAGTTAAAGTAATTTTCTCATATCTCGAATCATCATAACAAGTTGACACTTATGCAATCTTGCAATGTTTTTAACACACAACACTCAATATTCTTTACTACTCTTAATACATGTGCAAGTACAATGAGATTTGGTCATCACAAGGTTTTACATGTGTTAATGTATGCTCACTAAACTGTCTTGACTTGTTTTTGAAATAAAAATTGGTTAGACTTGTTTAGTGTGTGTGTGTGTTTTAGGATCTATGTGCTTAACATTTTTCTTGTTAAGAGATTTGTTTTTTACATGTTTTGCATCCTTCTTTTATCTTGTCATCCATAGCATCTTGTTTTATTACATTCATGCATTTATATGGATTCTTCGTACTCCCTTGATCATCTTTATGTTTTCTCGGGTGAAGCTTTATAGCTTCTTGTACCCTTTATCAATCATGACAAAAAGTGGGAGAAATTGTGGAGAATATGTGGTTTTTTTTTTTGATTATACATGTTAGGGGGAGAAATACATGCCTTTGAAAGGGGGAGTTGTGTTTCATCTTGTTAGGGGGAGTGTTTACCTCCTTGTTGTTGTAGGAGCTTCTTTTAGCTTCTTCTTCTTGTACACTGGTCTTGTGACCATGTTTACATACATTTTACTTATTTTCTTTATATGTTGATGTATGTCTTCTTCACCTATCTCTACATGTGTTGTTTCTTTTCTTTCTTCATACACATGTTTCTTATTAATTGTATGCAATCTATTATTTCTGTTTCACACTAAGATGCCTTGATGAGTTTTGTTTAAAGTGTTTCAAAAATACAGGTTGTCAAAGTCAACTTGCCATAAACTCTCTTCTTGCAAAGTTTTTCAAGAGTTTGTGTTAGGATAGATTTTATTGTATTCAACAAGTGAATATGAGTTGAGTGATTTATGACTTCTCTCATATGCTCATTTGTTTGTTGTGGTTTTGTCACGGATTGCCAAAGGGGGAGATTGTTAGGATATATGTGATTCACTTGTTAAGAACATATGTCAATATTTATGTAGTTGGCTAATCCTTTGACAAAACGCACTTTACTTGTAATTGGGTAGATCTAGGATGTGTTTAATACTTCAAGAAACATGTTGTTCAAGTCTAGTATTAAAGCCATGAAGATTGGACCAAGAAACAAGTGAAGAAAAACTGTTCAATAAAGCTGGATAGATAGCTCAACACCTGTGGACAGATAGCTTGATAGTTGCTCGACAGCTAGGCTATCTATCGAGATTTTCAACTTCTTCTTATCGCAATCTCAATAGCTTCTCGACAGTTGGTAGATCGATTGAGAAAGCTCCTGTCTCCTCGACAGCTCCTCGATAGCTTCTCGATAGCTGTATCTGTCGAAATTTAAAGCTCCACACTTCCTCGACACCTGGCTATATATCGAGGTTACGGGAAATTCAGATTTCCAAATCTTATTTTTGGCCCATGCTGACATGTATGTGTAGGGTTTTTTTTCTCACAACTCTAGACCTATATAAGGCATATTTTAGAGGTCGTCACATAAGAGAATACAAGGAGAACATATGCAAAAAGGTGACCAATGCCTTATTCTCTTTGAAGGAAGCT
Organism: Quercus aquifolioides; assembly: GCA_019022515.1. Classification (NCBI taxonomy): domain Eukaryota; kingdom Viridiplantae; phylum Streptophyta; class Magnoliopsida; order Fagales; family Fagaceae; genus Quercus; species Quercus aquifolioides. The sequence goes on from JAFHAW010000247.1 coordinate 121,388, forward strand.
ACTGCGTCTTTTGTGCCTTAGGGTTTTGTAACCAAGTGCTTCTTGATTTTCATTGTTGATGAAGTGAAGAACTTTGCAGCCAACATCTTCCTCTAGTTGGTGATTGAAGTCGCATACTGGGATCCGCACAATTTGTTAGTCACATACTGGGATTCGTGCATCAAAGGGTGGCATTCATATATTGAAGAGTTCAGAGGTTCTGAAGCAGTAGAAGGTTTCTGCTATGAGTTCATCTATGTGGATTGTAGAGTCTAGGGATAGAGGTTTTGTTCTAGATCTGAAACTTCTCTTTATTATAGTGGATTGCTTTTCGGGAAGGTTTCCCCCCAGGTTTTTTTTATTGTGAAACTAGTTTGTTTCATTGGTTTTTCCTAGGTCATCATATCTTGTCTTATTTATTTTTCCGCTGCATGATTTTGACATGATATTAATGTTTATTTGTTTTAACAAGTTTTATTCATAATAAATCTAATTAACAACTTCGGTTTAAAACTTGTTAATTCTATCAACTATGGTCTAAATTTCCCAACACTGTTATCTGAATGATATATCTGAATGATTTTGAACTTATGCATCATATAGGAAATGGAAAAAGAGTTAAGGACAAAAGTGATCAATCTATGAGATATGGAGAATGGATTCATTGTCATCATATAAAATTTATAGGAAAACAGTGATACATTTATCAAAAACTAGTTTAGTGGTCATGTAAAATAACTTTTGTCAAAACCAGTTAGATACGTTAGTCGGTGAGAGTTCAGTTGATGTGGATTGGAGGCGATCATGTTACTTGAACTTGGCGATCATATTACAGTGGCAATTTGCAGGTAATCTTTCTTTTTTCTATTGTTTTACATGATGTCTTTGTCCTATCGAATTGTTTTACTGACCATTTTTGAGTTATGCTTGTCATTGTGTGTTGCTCCACCATTCTATCTTCCTTATTAAGTAATGCATTTTTGTTAAATACATTTCTATCTTATTATTTTATAAGAAGTAACAACCAGGGATAATGTGTAAATATGGCATTTTACAGGGGGACCGCACTTGGAAAGTGGGAGTTGTTGATAGCGAATACATTTTTCATAAGGGCATACAAACTTTGGGTGGGAGTGGACTGCCTGCAAAAAAGGTCTTGCTCTGCCTTTTTTCTCATTTTGTTGTTGATAGTTCTTTACTTTTGAAACATAAAAATTAAATTATTTATGTTTCCAAAACAGCTTGTCTTAAATTTCGCAAGTTTGTTTGTGAAGTTTTTTCATTCAATGGGCTGGCACATGACAACAGTTAAATCTGATGGTTTTGTTAAATATATTTATTTGCTCAAATATATTTTTATAGGTTCAAATATGTTAAAAAAAAAGACTATTGATGATGTTGTTAAGAAAGATAGAGAATATTGGACAGCTGTTATGGATGATGTGCTTATCGATGCACTTTTGCATCAACATCATCTAGATAATAGAAATGGTTCAGTCTTCACCACACATGCCTATGACAATATTGTGAAGGATTTGCAAGAAAAATTTGAAAAACCAATTGACAAGAAAAAGGTGAAAAATGGCATTAAAACCATCAAGTATAATTGGTCAGAATGCTATGATGTGTTTAAGAATGGATTGAGTGGTTTTACTTGGAGTCCAATCACCAAAACGTGGAGTGCTGAATTGGAAGTTTGGGAAAGTCTAATCCAGGTTTGTCATTTATATTACGTATATATTTGTTTCAGTACCAGATCTACTAACATGGACTTGTGTACTTGTTGAGTTAAGATGAGCTATAGATGTTATCCTCTTTGCATTAGTCATGGAAAGTCATGGAAAGTCAAACAGGTCTATAATTTCTTAGTTCACTATCATATTGTTTGTGTGAAAAGCAGTTCATATTCATGTTGTTTCCATGAAAAAGAAAAGGGTAGATGGTAAAACCAGAAAATTCAAGTTTCCTTTCACTTTTCTTATACTCTAGAAGTACAAGCAAAATGCCTAAACAAATAGGAAACTGCATATCATCAATGGTTAATTCCTTGTCTCTTCTTTATAGCTTCTATGAGTGAGTTCTTATTTTCCAATATAATGTACACATTTATCTACTATTTTCCATGTAGGAACAAGTTTTTGTCATGGGCTTTTTGGAAAGGTTTACCACAGTATCAGCATACACCAGATCTACTAACATGGACTTGTGTACTTGTTGAGTTAAGATGAGCTATAGATGTTATCCTCTTTGCATTAGTCATGGAAAGTCAAACAGGTCTATAATTTCTTAGTTAGTTCACAATCATATTGTTTGTGTGAAAAACAGTTCATATTCACGTTGTTTCCATGAAAAAGAAAAGGGTAGATGGTAAAACCAGAAAATTCAAGTTTCCTTTCACTTTTCTTATACTCTAGAAGTACAAGCAAAATTCCTAAACAAATAGTAAACTGCATGTCGTCAATGGTTAATTCCTTGTCTCTTCTTTATAGCTTCTATGAGTGAGTTCTTATTTTCCAATATAATGTACACATTTATCTACTATTTTCCATGTAGGAACAAGTTTTTGTCAAGGGCTTTTTGGAAAGGTTTACCACAGTATCAGCATACACATTTGGAAGCTATAATTTCTTATGTGCTAATTGTTTGATTACAATCAAACTTGTCAAGGTCATTTCATTACACTAATACAACTCTTATTTTGTTGTCATTTTTTAACAGGCTAAACCTAAATCAAAAGAGCTTAAAAACAAACCAATTCCAAACTATGACAAATTGGTTGAGTTTTATGGAAAAGATAGAGCAACCAAGTAACAATCTGAAACTGCTTTGGAGATGAGGCAACGGTGGGCTACTTCAACCGGAGAGGGCTCTAGGAGAACATTGAAGATATTGATCATTTAGTTGCTCAAAATGAAGTTACTTTGGAGAGCTGTGATAATGTGGGTAATAATAATGTGGTTGAAACCTCCTCAAAAGCCAAAAAGAGAAAAACATAAAAAAAAAAATGAGAACATGGAACAAATTATGGGGGTAATTCAAGATGTTCCTTTAGCAATGAGAGAAGGAAATTCAGCACTTAGAGAAGGAAATTTAATTTTTGAGAGGAGCTTGGCACCTCTTCCCATTCTTGAGCAAGACGTGTTGCATCTCTTGGATGAGATAGGAATTGATTCTAGATTGTGAATGAGGGCTTATCTCTTTCTTATTAAGAATCCAGATATGTTGAGAGCTTTTATTGGCTATACAGTGGAGGAGCGCAAGGAGCTATTGTTCACAATGATGTTTGATCCTTAAATTTCTCTAACAGTTAAACAAGTAAATGTTCCAAGACAATTTTAGCTTCTAAAAACCTTTTCAATTGATGATTGAACTATAAACTCTTGGGATTAATTTTTCTTTGGCCCTTAGTTTCCCTTTTAACACCAGCTTGTGTTTATTTTTAGTTTTGCTTTCTGAAAAAAAAAAACGTTTGTTAGCAATTACAGATATGGTCACAGCTCATTGTAACACTACCCTTTTTTCAGTGGCTTGAAGACTTTGTCTGCTTACGTTCATCTTTTATGCTTTTCACATCTGAGTGAAGCTATGTTGACCTTCTGGAGCTATTTTTTCTAGTTTTGTCTTGACCTGTCTTGTTTCTCATACATAATATATTTAACAAGGGTTGTCAGAAAATAGCCTTTGTTTGATCCTTCTTCTAAGTCAGTGCATTTCTTTTTTGTTGGCATGGTTTCAAGTAGTTACTTCCTTTTTGCATTTGAGGGGCCTATATCATTTCAATACCCAAGTGTTCACATCAAGTGAATCAAGCTACTGAAACTACAGGACACTTGTAACTCTGACCTTGCCGTTGCCTGCTTATTGAGGTTCTCACAAATAGACCTGATGCACCAAAACAGAAATATTGGCTCCTCGACCTTCTATGAATGGAGCCTTGTATGGTCAAATTTGGTGTTTCATCATCAAATAGTTGATTGGAGGAAGATGGTCCTGCCACATCATCTTCAATAAAAATACCTTTTCATTTATCTACTGAATTAGGGGGGATTCTAGCATTTTACCTTTATTTTTAAAAAAAAGTTAGCAATATGCCTCTGTTTTGAAACTATATAGGAAAATGCCCCTGTTTTGATACTCGATTACCTTAAAATCGAATTTCAATGAAATACTCAATTTGTACAAAATCGAGTTATGCCCGATCAAATTAAAAAAAAAATTTGCGTGGAACTCGAGTTCCATTTAAAACGTCACTATAGGACAATCAAAACGTAGCTATAGGTTATGCCCGAGTTCCATGCAATTTTTTTTTTTTTAGTTTGATCAGCTATAGCGGTGTTCAGGAACACCTATAATGACGTTTTGGAACTCGAGTTCCATGTATTTTTTTTTTTAGTTTGATCGGGCATAACTCGATTTTGTACAAATTGAGTATTTCATTGAAACTCGATTTTAAGGTAATCGAGTATCGAAACAGGAGCATAAACCTAGGTAGTTTGAAAACAGGGGCATATTGCCAAATACTATAAAAAATAGGGGTAAAAGGCTAGAATCCCCGAAGAAAGTGATGATTTTGAAAATGTACTTAAATGAGAACGGTGTGGCACAGAAATATGAGGCATGACTTGCATAACACCATGTACTAGCCCAGAAGCAAATCTTTTCTTTGCAAATTTTTTTCTTATTTTAATTATTATCAATTAAGGATGGTTTTTGTAAGTATAATAAAAAAAGGAAAAAAAAATATTTAATTACAGACCAATGTTGATTATTTAATTCACATTAAAAAAAAAAGGTAAAAATGCAAAACTGACCCTCTAACTTTCACTCTTTTTCATTTCAGTCCTCTAACTTTTAGTTTTGTCAATTCAGTCCTCTAACTTTTAATTTTTGTCAATGTAGGATTCTGTTAAACTCCATAACTGGGCTGCCGTTAACTTTCAGTTTTTTTTTTTTTTTTTTTTTTTTTTTAATTTCGGAATTAAAAAAAAAATCTGTAAAAAAAATAAAAAAATAAAAAAACATTTAAGGTAAGGGGAACGACGTCGACGTTCCCCTTAATTTTTTTTTTTTACAGATTTTTTTTTTCTTTTAATTTTGAAATTAAAAAAAAAAAAAAAAAAAAAAAAAAAAAAAAAAAAAAACTGAAAGTTAACGGCAGCCTTAACTGGGGTTTAACGGAATCTTGCATTGACAAAAATTGAAAGTTAGAGGACTGAATTGACAAAACTGAAAGTTAGAGGACTGAAATGAAAAAGAGTGAAAGTTAGAGGGTCAGTTTTACATTTTTGCCAAAAAAAAATTATTCCATGTTATTGTCATAATTATTTAATCTAACAAATTAATCATAGATCAATGTTGCAAGTCTATTTTCAAATAGGGGCTAATTTGTCTATTTAAAAATATTTAATCATTTCCTCTCATTTTCATCCTAATTTTTAAAACATCCAAACAAGAGGAAGGGCTAATTACTTCCCTCCCCCTTACTTAATTTTAAAAACATCCAAACAAGGTAGAGGATAATCATTCCCCTCTACTCTCCTCCCTCTCTAAACTTTCAGACAAGCCATAAAGGTAGGTGCTCCACAAACCCTAAACGCATGCAACATAGTAACGTCTTCTCCTCTGTCTCTAGTTCACTTTCTTCTTCAGCCAGAGGTCTATGATTTTGTGAAAATAGTTCATCTCTCTTTGTTTGAGATTCAATTTATCCATTGTGTTCTTTTCTTTTCTTTTTTCCTCTTCAGAAGATAGTGGCAGTGCAATTCTTAAGTCCCTAGGAATGTGTATCCCGGCTCCAACATCTCGGGCTCATCATTACTATGTGTTAAAAAGTCCTTTACGTTTTTTCTTTTAGTTATAGTTATTTATTTATTTATTTTATGTTGGTTGTAAATTGGGATCGAATTGTTATGTTTAGTGTTTCGTATGGACTATAATTCATCAATTTTCTGACCTTTTGATATCTTAGAAAGTGTTAAATTGCTTTTTCTTTCTTCTTTTCTTTTTTCGATTAGGTTTGTATGCGTGGCATATGGGAGATACTTTGTAACCATTATAATTGGATATTTTTATTGTAAAAAAATTAGATGGTGATAGGCTTAATTATGTGAATTTGACCTTACAAGAGAGGGTTTTAGGCCAAAATGGGCAAATGCCCTTTTCGCGCAAACAATCCAGCACTTTGTCCCCTTTCTCAAACTAATTAGGGAAATGCTCCTGTTTTGAAACTCAATTTTCTCAAAATCGAGTTAAGCCTTATAGTGGCGTTTTTAAGGAGCTTGTAGTGACGTTTTAAGGACCTATAGCGGCGTTAATTTTGGAACTCAAGCTCCATGAACTCGAGTTATAGGTAAATAATAAAAATAAAAAAATTGCCTATAACTCGAGTTCATGAAGCTTGAGTTCCAAAACACCACTATAGGTCCTTAAAATGTCACTGTAGGCTCCTTAAAATGCCACTGTAAGGCTCTAGAATTTTTTTTAAAAAAAACTTGATTTTTAGAAAATTGAGTTACAAAAGAGGGGCATTTCCCTAATTAGTTTGGGAAAGGGGGCAAAACGCCGCTTTTTTTGCATGAAAAGGGCATTTGCCCATTTTGGCCGAGTTTTTATTTTCATGGTTTTCTGAAGTTCTATGGATTATATAATACTTATTTTGTTTTAACTATTGTGTGGAAAGGAAACATGTTCCTTATAATACCTGAACGAGGTCTTAAAAAAAGTCTTCAACTCCTTGCTACAAGAAATAAAAACACGGAGATGATGCTATTAAAAATTCGGTTAGCCCTCTCTTTTCAAAATAATTTAATTTTTTCCCTGTTTTTCTATTTTGGCGCTTCTTATAAGGTTTTTAATTGTTTCTAATTTAATTTCTATTCTTAAATTTGATTGAATCATATTAGGAAGGTGTAGTGTGAATTATTATTGAGGATATTTCATGACCCTTGGCACTCTTATTGGGGACACTGTTAACAAATCTTGTAAAAGAGATTTCAATTTTTTTATTTTTTTCATTTGTGTATTATGTTTTTGTAGCAAAGATTTGATTCTTAGCTTAGCATTATAATTTGTGGAAATTTAATGCTCTTTTTGTCTGTAAGAATTTTCAATGCTATTATGTTACTTGAATGCTATTTTCTTATCATGTAGGAATCCTGGCCAGTTGAGTAGAGTAACGTATGTGTTAGTATATAGTTTAGTCTAGCCTAGCCCATCGGGTTTAGTCCATTATACTGTACTTGTAGTATACTCATATTGCTTGTACTTCACATATACTTTGCCTATATAAGTCTCTCTATTGTACGTTGTTATATACACAAAATATACATCAATATACAGACTTTTTAGTCTCTCTCTCTCTCTCTCTCTCTTTATATTCTTAACATGGTATCAGAGTCAATGCTCTAATTTTTTCTGATACCTGTGATCATCTCCAGTATTCTTCCGTTGCCCTCACCTTCATCCAATAGCCACTGTCAGAAGTGAGTTACCGCCGTCATGCTTACAGCCACTTGGATCTTGTCACTCTGTTCATCAAACTGCCAAAGCAAAGGCATACCTTGACAGATCTGCCGATTTTGAGAAAAACCCAACTGGTGACAGCCCAAAATCAGGTGACACCCCAAAATTAGGTGACACGCGCCTACATGCACTGTCTAAAGATTCTGCCTCATGAGCACGCCCTTTATGCTCTACCATGCATCGCCAAAACTACTCACGTGCTGGAAACAGCGCTGTCACGCACCAGTATCTCAACCCACGCTCCAAAACTGTTTCGCGTCAAGCCACGTCAGCCTTAGAGTGATGTTATCTTGCCACATTAGAGTATTGCGTCATCAGACTACGTTAGCACACGTTAGCAATTGCCTTCTGATCATTGACCATAACTGTTGACTAGGATTGTTAACTGTTGACTTTTTGGTTGACTTTTGGCCAAAGTAAAAATTTTTCAATAAGGCCTATCTTGCTCAGTTTTTCACGTAGATTCCGATTTTGGGCTCTGTTTCTTTGTTTGAGGTCTCTAACTCCCTCTTTGTGGTCATTTTCTTTATCATGGCTCAAGAAAACGAACGACACATTATTCGTCCTATCACCGTTATCTTGGATGGTCCTACTAGCTATCATGCATGATATCAAAACATGACTATATTTCTCAAGGGTCAAAAATTATGGAGGTATGTAATTGGTTCAATTCCCAAGCCAGTGCCACTATCTCAGTCTAAAGCCACCGTTGATGCCGATGCCTCTAAGACTACTACTGTAATAGATGATGATTATGAAGCACACCTTGAGGAATGGGAGAGTATTCAAAGTAATATTCTATCTTGGTTTATCAATACCTCTACACCTTCCATTCATAGTCTTCTTTCTTGTCTTGGTACTACTGCGGCTGCTTGGATATTTCTGCCCAATCACTACAATTGTACTAATAATTCAAGTTTGGAGTTTCACATTGAATCAAAACTTTATCAGATGTGACAAGAGACAGGTTAGTCTATTTCTGATTATTATTCTCAGACTTCTTCTATGTGGGAACAACTCTCTGCTGTAGACCCTCCATTAAAGCATCCTGAGGACATTAAGCTCTTTGCCAAATATCGGGATCGCCGTCAATTTATGTATTTCATAATGGGTCTACGTGAGGATTTTGAGCCCACTCAAGCTTCTTTGTTTAGTCGGTCTCCTACTCCTTCTCTTGATGCTGTAGTCAAGGAGTTCATCTCCGAGGAGAATCGTCGACCTACTTATCACATTTCATCTAGTGAAAATGTGTTAGCTACACCTTCTCTTCACCCCATAGCCTCCTATTGCTGCATTCACTACTCCTCCACGAATAAACTTTGGGCATTCCACGTCTTAATCTTCTAAACTTTGGCCAAAGGCCATGATATCTCTGTTTGCCGCAAACTACAAAAATTTATGCAAAAGCAGAACAAAGCTCCTCTTCCTTGGGCAGCTGCTATGTGTCCCTTAGATCTATCAGTTTCTACCGGTCCATCTTCAGCTTCCTCACTTACTATAGCTGATATTGAGGCAGTAGTTCAACAAGTTTTATCCCAAACTTCCACTACCCTTTCTGTTACCTCAAGTAAACATCCTTGGTTTTTTGATATTGCATGTTGTAACCATATGACCCCTGATAAATCACAATTCTCTAATAAGACACCTTTAGCACATCCCATCTCTATTTACACTGTTGATGGAACTCTATGCCTATTAGTCATAAAGGAACAATCTCTTCTCCTACTTTATTCCTTAGTGGCACTTTTCATATTCCAAAGTTGTCCCTTAATTTGCTTTCTGTTGGTCAACTTTGTGAATTAGGAGTAAATATTATATTTACTAATCATGGTATGGATGTGCAGGATCCTCAAACGTGTCAAGTGCTTGGGACAGGCCGTAAGGTTGGACGTATGTTTAAGGTTCATGACTTGAAGATTCCTTCATAAGTTGTTTCTGCTATTACTACTACTGCCACCCTCTCGCCTGATTTGTGGCATGATCGTCTTGTTCATACATTATTATCTCGTCTTCACTTGTTAACTTCTCAAGGTCATTTAGATTCAGTTCAGTTTCCAAAATTTGATTATACTTCCTGTCATTTTGGCAAACAAACAAAATTTCCCTTTAATAATAGTGAATCTTTTTCTTCTGCACCTTTTGGTCTTATACATTTTGATATTTGGGTCTTGCACTAGTTCCCACTGAGGGGGGATCTAGATATTTTGTCATATTTGTGGATGATTTTTCATGATATACCAGATTTATCTGCTTCACCATAGGTCGAAACTTGTGTCCATTTACCAAACATTTCATAAAATAATTGAAACACAGTTTAATCGCACAGTTAAGATTTTTGGTCAGATAATGCTCAAGAATATAGTGATAAATCTTTTCTATCCTTTTTAGATAGCCATGGTACCCTCCCTCACTGGTCTTGTCCTTACACCTCTCAACAAAATGGTTGTGTAGAACGAAAACATCATCACATTCTTGATGTTATCCGCACCCTTCTCACTTCTGCATCTAATCCTGAGCGCTTTTGGGGTGAGGCAGCACTCACTACTGTTTACACCATTAATCGTATTCCTTCACCAACCACACACAACAAATCACCATTCGAGCTCCTCTATGATCAAATTCTTGACTACTCCTCTCTTTGAGTTTTTGGTTGTGCTTGTTTTGTCTCTCTTTCTCTTCATGAACAAACAAAGCTCCAGCCTCATGCTTGTCTCTGTTGTTTCCTTGGCTATGGTGTATCCCAAAAGGGATTTTGCTGCTATGATCTAATAACTCATCACCTTCGTGTCTCCCGTTATGTTGACTTTTGGGAACATCGTCCTTTCACGAGTCTTTAGCAGTTTCCAATGGCCTCTTCCTCAGAGTCTCCCATTTTTATTGATCTTTTCCTCCCTCTTTATCCTGAACTTGTGGTGGATTCTTCAACATTGGTTGCCTCTCCAGACGACTCATCTCTAGTTTTGTCCCCAGCACATGACCTGCTTGTCTTGGATCCTATGACACCACCATCTCCTGAGCCTCTTGTTGGATCCTATGACACCACCATTTCCTCATAGTTTCATGATGTGACACCAACATCATGAAACTATTATCTCTAATTCCAAAACTCACAAAACATGTTATATAGATTCGAAATTGAAGACCGCTCTGATACCATTTGATGGAAAAATTTCATGCTTATATCGCATACAAAACATATGCAGCGGAAAACTAATAGATCTACTTCATTCATAATTGATAACATGTGTCATGTAAATTTCAGAATATAAGAACAAGTGAGTGTACCTTGGTGTGGTGAATTTCAAAACTAAAGATCAGAAGTTCTTGAGAACATTTTTAATCTTCACTCCAATTTCACTTGATGCCCAAGAAGTGTGGTCTCTCAATCAGTTATATGTGTATATTCTAGAGAGAATGAAAGAGTGTCCAACACTTACATACATACCATTTCATTAACTTACAATTCTGTATGTTTTTCTACTTATAACTGAATATCTAATTAGGCTAGCCTTTTGGGCCTTTCCAATTAGGATTTAGTATGTGGCTTAGAGTGGAACCAAAAGGGAACAAATAAGACACTAGCTCCAATGGGCCTTGGGCTTTTCTGTCAACTCTTGACAAGTCCAAAGTTACCATTAATTATATTTAATACCACTATATAAATATAATTGCACTCTAGGCCTTATTAATAAATTATATCCCAAGACTTTATTGTACATGCAACCCCTTCATAAAATATTCATAGTAATATAAAGTCATGAATATAGACTGCCACTTTGTAAATTACTATATCTTAATCCTTGAGTACCTGGTTTAATCCTTTAAGTTATTCATCATATATTTATGAAATCCAATTTCATAAATATATATACTTTAGTAACTATTTACTAAAGTAGTTAGGCCTAACATTCTGAATAACAAACTCATTAAACTTATCTCAAGGGAATATTTTATATCTCCGTTAAGAGACTATGAATTCCATCTTGAGAATATATGTTCCATCAACACTAAATGTGGCTGCCCAACATACTGAGGTTTTGATCGTTACTTTAGATCTCACTCCTAATATATCAAAACAACCTACACTTCATGATCAGATCCATTATTCTCTCAGGATTAAGAGTTCATATAAATAGAAGTCGTGAGATTTATTATTCATTTGACAGTCATTAGGAGAATAATAAATCTCACAGCAGTCCAGTTCAATATGTCTTAACTCTTAAAACATATCAACATATCAACTAAAAGTCTCCACTTCCATGATCAAGACAAATCATCTTAGTTGATATGTTATAGTCTTCGCAGATGAAATGCCCAATTTCATCACCGACTACGAACTAAAATTCTGAGTTTACAAAGAACTTGTGATTTATATCTTCTGTGACTTTTCACATAAATCACATACTATGCATCTCATGGACTATATGATAATGTCTGAATATTCATGTTACCATTATTTTAGATAATAATAAAACAACTTTATCAATCACAATATTAAGTCATACATAATGTCATACTTAATATCATACATAGCATCATACAATAGGATTTAAGGGCACTAATCCTAACAAATTAATACAATATACGGATACATGTCCTTTTGTATTACACCCAAAAAACAAAAAAAAAATCAATTTAATGGTTTGTATAACCCATATGTATAATTAATGGGTAGTTACATATAACAAAATAGGTTAGTGGGTTATTATATCATCATTTAACTCATAACTTTTTGATTTTTTTTTTTTTAGTTTCTCAAAAAAAAAAAAAAAAAAAAAACTTTTCGACTTTTTACATCTGTGTAACTTATAGCTACTCATCTCCTATATATATATATATATTAATTTCATTAATAAATGATAATTGCACCATATATAACAAACTATACTATGAATTCCAATTGCAACAAAAGTATTCTCACAAAGGTATGACAAATTATATCTTTTGTCAACTTTTTTTTTTCAAGTTATTTAGGATCTATTTGGATACTACTTATTTTACTGAAACTGAAAACTTATTGTTGAAAGTACTATATATAAAAGTAAAAGTTAGTTAAAATAGAACAATGGGGCCCATGAATAGTACCAAAAAGTGTAGTGGGACCCATGAATAATAACAAAAATAAACTGAATAATAAAATAATTTTCATTTTTAAGTGGTATCCAAACGAAGGCTTAATCTTTTTTCTGTATTCTATCAATCTTTTTCCTTTTTGAAGTTATTTTTCTATTTTATTTGACAAAGAAAATAAATAGAAAATAGTTAATCTTAAGGTTGTTGTTGATCACGTTCTTCATATATATAAAGTTATTGAGAAATTAGACAAATCCTGAAATTAGGTAATAGAGAGAGACATGCAAACTGTGGGATTTTACTTCTCTTGACGATGATGAAATTTTATTGTTTGTTGATATTCTCAATAGATAACCTTTCAAGTTCTTTTTTTTTTTTTTTTTGGTTTAATAGCAAATTTGATGTCATTGATGTTATTAACTATCGGTATGTACACTTTTTTTTGAAGTATATATAAGTGGTCAATTGAAAATTGCTCAATTGGTTTTCTCATTCCATTATTTACAATTTATGCTTTCAAGGGGAGGGGGGAGGGGGGAGGGGCGAGGGGGGGGATAAAGAAATCAAATTTATTCACAAATTAAAAGAGGACAAAATAAAATAATAACAAACGTTTATATAATAATAATAATAAAATTTTCTTTTAGATGAAGAATACTTTTATTTATTTATAATGAGTCTACTTATAATATTTATAAATTAATAAATTAAAAAAAATTCATGCGAAGCTTTAACCAATAACTAGTTTAGAGAAAAGAAAAAGAAACAAAAAAGATAGAAATTTTACTCTAAACTAATCTAACTATATATGTGTGAAACTCCCTGTTAGGTCACAATCTGAATGACCCCTTGTGATAAACCCTAATTAATTAATTAATTAGTCAAGTTGTTAATTAATCAATTAAGCATGCAATTGCGTGGAAGCACAAACAAATCACCAAATACTAAATATGCAGCGGAAAATAAATAACACGGTGATTTGTTTACGAATGGGGAAAAACCCTAACGGCAAAAACCCCACCGGGTGATTTTCAGGTCACCACTCCCGAAACTCCACTATTATCAAATCAAGCGGTTACAAGAAAGGAATCCCAAGTACCTTACCAACCTACAGTTGAACCCTTACCCCAATACCCAATTGGACTTGATCTGTAGTGACAATTTCCACCTTTGATGCACGGCTCCCAAGTACGTGACTAACCAATGCGCGGATCCCAGTACGCGACTTCAGAACACCAACTTGAGGAAGAATGGTTGGCTGCAAAGTTCTTCAGTTCATCCACGTGATGAATAGCAGGAAGATGCTTGGTTACAAAACCCTATGGTGCAAAGACACAGCAACTTCTTGATGAAGGATGAACTAGGTCAAGAACTTCGTCTGTTGAGCACAATTTGCATAAACAGAGATTGCTCAATGATAATACAACTTGTGTCACCCAAAACGGCTCTTAAAATAATCCTTTTATATGTTTAGGGTTAGAAGAAAAGAAGTCCCAAAAACATATTCACGGATCCCAAGAAAATCAGATTTGGAATTCTGATTTTTTAAATCTCGACAGATAGCAGGTGTCGAGGTAGCTATCGAGAGGTGTCGAGCTTTAAAAATTCTGCACTTCAACTTGCTTTCTCTTGGACAGACTTGATGACTTCAACACTTGACCTTGAAACATTGTTTCTTAAAGTATTAAAAACACCTAGATCTACCCAATTACAAGTAGAGTGCGTTTTGTCAAAGGATTAGCCAATTTACATAAATAAGTAAGACATATGTTCTTAGCATGTGAAACACATATGTCCTAACAATCTCCCCCTTTGGCAATCCGTGACAAAACCACAACGAACAAATGAGCATATGAGAGGAGTCATAAATCACTCTACTCATATTCACTTGTTGAATACATATAAAATCTATCCTAACACAAACTCTTGAAAAACTTTGCAAGAAAAGAGCTTATGATAAGTAGACTTTGACAACCTGTATTTCTGAAACACTTTGAACAAAACTCATCAAGGCATCTTAGTGTGAAACAGAAATAATAGATTGCATACAAGTAAAGAACATGTGTATAAAGATAGAAAAGAAACAACACATGAAGAGAGAGGTGAAAGAAACATACATCAACATATATAAGAGAGAAGATAAGTACAATGTATGTAAGAATGGTCAAAGGACCTCATATACAAGAACAATGCATCTATAAAGAATAGAAAAGAAAAGATGCATCAAACCTCACTACATCCCTCAAAGGTATCAGCACTCCCCCTATCAAAAATGTCTTATACTAACTCTCCCCCTAAGATGACTACTCTCATAACCCAAAACTACTCCCCCTTTTTGTCACGAATGACAAAGGGTAAAGTATCACGTAGACATCTCATCGGCAGAGCTAGCATCTCCATCATCATCATCATCATCATCCTCATCCTCAGAATCTGAAGCTACTGGAGTAGGTGGTGAAGGAGTAGCCTCTGGAGCAAAACCACCCATGGTCGCCTGCCGTCGTGCAATACGACCCACACGAACATTCACTTGATACAACTCAGCAGAGAGTGTATCAAGACGAGTGTCCATGCGTTGCAGCTGCGCCATGATATCACCAAGGGATACATCGCTCGAAGAGGAAGAAGGAGCTGATGTAGATGGAGCAGATCTGGATGGTGCTGAACGGGAGGGAGGAGTGGCACCAGGTAGTCTCGACCTAAACTGTGCCTCACTACGTTTTACGGTAGCGGCATCTATGGTAGATATGTGTGTGAAATGGTCGGACACTGGAAAGGGAACGGAAAAATGGCGTAGAATCCGCGTGATAGCAGAAGGAAAGATGAGCTTATCACGGGACGCCGAATCAAGATAAACATCTATGATAGACCGGATGAAGTGAGAAGGGAAGTCTATGGTAAGATGCTCAAGTAGAGAGAGCAAAAATTGAGCACGAGGCTCTGTGATAGAGTTATAGTGAGAAAGAGGATGGAGAACAAAAGTCATCACCATGTTCATGAATCTAGGACCTTTAGTAAAAGGCCTACATGATGTGAACTGATGCTCACCCCAATCAGCAGGACGCTGACAAAAGGCAGAGATGAGCTCTTCTTTGGACACAGTCCTCAGACGCTCACAAGAGGGGTAATCTGGAAACTCTATCCTAGGTACCCTAAGCACATCCGCAACAAGTTGCGGTGTGACAGGAATGCGCATACCTCGAACGCGAGTGGAAAAATGAGGTACTGAAAGATCAATCCCGTGGATGTTGGAGTAGAACTCCTGTATCAGCACGAGAGGGCAAGTGACCGGGATGTCACACAGTGACCCCCATCCCCTACTGTGAATGACAGAAGGAAGGTCAGTATCGGCGAAGTCCGCCAGAATGACTTGGCGTTCCGAATGAACACCTCGTCTAGAAAAGTTCTCAGTAAATGCCTTTGAGGCATCTCCATCACGGAACCGAATGTTAAAAGGAGCAGAATCAGAAGATGAAGATGCTCTAGAACGCAGAGGGTTCCGAGCAGGAGTAGATTTACGTTTGGGTGCCATAGACACTACTAACATAAACAAATGAGAAAGAGATAGAGAGGGAGACAAACAGAAAAGTCCCAAATCAGTTCAAATATGACAGATATATGAACAAAAAGTACGTATGCATGGGAATGCATGAACATGTGACATGCAAAACAGAAATATCATCATGGGCTCAGCCCAATCCATTCCTAATCAGCATATAAACAAAGTACTCACATCTAAATGTATGAAAATATCATTATAATGCACATGAAATGCAATGTATGACAGTTTGAAATCATTTAAGTCCAAACCCAACCCAAAATTTCAATAAAAACTCAACAATTTTGAAAAACCCCAAATTTTTATGAAAAATCCCAAAACTAGGTTTTCAAAACATGAAATGCATGAAAATGGAAGAGAAAAGAGATCTTACCAAGTGATTTGAGCAAGAAATGAGCAAGATCCAAGTGGGTTGAAGGATTTGAGTGAAAGGAGAGTGAAAGGGAGATGAACAGCCACGGAGAGATCGAGAGAGATCGAGTGAAATGAAGAAAAATCGCGATCTGCACTTAAATAGGCACCTCAGTAATTCTCGACAGCTGAGGTGTCGAGAGGTATCGAGGTATCTGTCGAGGAAGGTATCGAGGAAAATGCCTTCGACAGATGAAGGTATCGAGAGGTATCGAGATGCAAGGAGAAATTCAGATACGCGAAGCTCGATCGATCCAACAGGTGTCGAGAATCTATCGAGAGGACAGAGACTTTCTCGATCGATCCACCAAGTGTCGAGGGAAGTGTCGAGATTGCGATAAGAAAAGCTTGAGAAGCTCGACAGATGATCAGGTATCGAGGAGGTGTCGAGGAAGGTGTCGAGCCACAGAAAAAGGCAGTTTTTCGAGAAGGGAAAAACACAGACATGAATGCAATCCAACACACATCTCTACCAAAGATCCACTCAACATATAAACCTCTCAAAACATCTCTCAACAAGAAATTAAGCACAAAGATCATGCAAAACACACACACACACTAAACAAGTCTAACCAATTTTATATTTCAAAAACAAGTTATGACAGTTTAGTGAGCATACATTAGCATATGTAAACACTTGTGATGGCCAGATCACATTGTACCTGCACATGTATCAAGAGTAGCAAAGAATGTTGCGTGTTGTGTGTGAAAAACATCGCAAGATTGCATATGTGTATAGATGTTATGACGATCTGAGATATGAGTAAATAACTTTTAACTCACACACAATCATAACTGTTTGATGGGGACTATCACCTTCAAGGTACATCCTATAACTCCCACATCTCCTAGAAAACACGCTTGCAATCATATTTAAAGCATCTTTAATCTTTTTGCTTTATATTTTCTTTGCATATTTTTTTTTTCTTTTAAGCATATCATGCATGGGCATAAAAAGAGAGAAAAGAAATACCCAAGATGTTAAGCATTTGACATCGCATTTTTGCTATGCCGAAGCATACGAATGTCTTTGACACTGCACTTTTGCTATGCCGAAGCATACAGGTGTCTATGACACTGCACTTTTGCTATGCCGAAGCATACAGGTGTCATACTATGATTGGCGGGTAACAGTGGTGAGATGGTTATTTATGCCTTTCTCTTAGGATTTTCTAGTCCTACCCGTCAAAAAGAGTGATATGAGTGTTAAGTTTTAAGAGATAACCTAATCTTACTCATCACAAACAAGAGCCACAAAGCTCACTTGCTTAGTTGTGCATAGAGATGCTCATCTAAGCTACAAGAGATACAAAGTTTAGAAACTTTGTTTCATTGGCCATCCAAGGTACACAAATACCAAAGTACACATAACACACACTGTTTTTGTATTTTTCTGATTTTTCAATTTTTTTTTTTTATATTAAAAACAAAATGAACAAAAACTGAAAATAAACAAACAAAAACATGTTAAGCAAAGCAAAGCAAAAACTAGACTGACTCAGCAGAAAAGTAAAACACACAAGCAATGCAACAAACAAGAAAAACAAGAAGGGAGAAGAAAGTGATGAAATCACTTAGAGTCCTTTTTCTTCCATGCCTTGGAAAAACCTTTCCTTTGATTGAATCCTTGAACAGGTGGTGAGGGGGAAGAATTTAAACCGTTCAAGTTCGAAAGGAACATGAGGGCTTTCAGAAGATCTCCAAGAGGAGCAAGAGAGGATTGAAGCTGAGATTGGCTTCCAGATGCTATCATGCCATTGCTCTGTTGAGTGGCTAGCCACTTATAGCAATTTGGTCGAGTGTGACCGGCAGCTCCACAATAATGACAAAGATGCTGCTTCTTTTGTTTGGGCTTTTGAGAGTTAGCCTTCTTAGCCCTAGGGTTCTTAGCATCTTTCTTGTCTAGCTTAGGGGGTGCTCCTAAGATAGATTTTCCCTTGTCTAAGTTCTCACTAGCTAATTCAGTTTTAACATTAGTGTTCTCAATTTCAATGTTATTAGCAGCAGGAACAAAAACAGTATTGCTAGTAGAAGCAGTATTAGAGAAAGAAATACCATACCCCAAACCAGTTCGATCCGAAGCAGGTTTTTGATTGCTAAGCATCTCATCAAGCTTTGCACTTGAGGTCCTCTCCAGTTGAGCTCTGACTTGAAACAGCTCCGCTTCAAGCTTCTTGGTCTTCTCAGCCAAAAAGTTGTTCTCAAATCTCAGTGCTCCAATAGTTTGATTCGCCTCATCAAACTTTGTGGACAGCTCTTCACGATCGAGTTCCACTTCACTGAGCTTCTTGGTGGCCAGCCTATATAATTTCTCATGCTTTTCAGATAGCTTGTAAAGCTTCTCATAGGCTGAATGGATGTCATCTTGATCATCCATCTTCTCAAATTTTGACTCCACCAATTCTTCTTCATCCACTTCTTCAACAATCCCTTCAGTAGGATTGACTGTGGCAGTGAAGGCATTTAAGATTCCGTCATCCTCAGTGTCGGAATCATCTTCAGGCTCAGTGCCACTTAGGGTTGCAGCAAGGGCCTTGCTTTTCCCAATGCTCTTCAGATATGTAGGACACTCATGTTTCATGTGTCCGAACCCATGACAACCAAAGCATTTTGGTCCTGCGGGAACAGTATACTGACCGGCCTCCCTAGCATCCTTCTTCCCTTTGTCTTGGCTTTTGAACTGAGAAGAACTGAACTGCTTGCGGTCCTTGTCAAATCTCCTTCCATTGGCATTCTTCATGAACTTTTTGAACTGCCGAGTAATGTAGGACTTCATCTTAGAATCTTCATCATCGGAAGATTCATCTGTATCACTGCTCTTCACCTTCAAGGCCATGCTTTTGCCTTTATTGGTCTTGCCAATCCTAGATAAACCTATCTCATAGGTCTGCAAGTTTCCAACCAGCTCAGTCAAAGGAATCTTGTCTATATCCTTTGATTCCTCAATTGCCATAATCTTGGCATGAAATCTCTCAGGTAGAGATCTGAGCACCTTTCTTACAATCTTGGGTTCAGGGATGGTTTCCCCAAGATTGAAGGCTGAGTTCACTATGTCCTTGAGCTTGGCATAGAACTCATCAAACGACTCATCCTCCTCCATCTTTATTTCTTCAAAGCTTGTTGTCAGCCTTTGAAGCTTTGAGTCTTTGACAGCCTTTGTGCCTTCATAGGTTGTCTGGAGAATGGTCCAAGCCTCCGTAGCAGTTTCAGTTGAGGATATCTTCTTGAACTCCTCATTGGTGACTGCGCTAAAAAGAGCATTCAGCGCTCTGCTGTTGAAGTTGGCCGCCTTGATCTTAGCATCATCCCACTCGGCCGGTTGTTCTGTTGGCTTAGTCTAGCCAATCTCTACAGCTTGCCACACTTTTTCATCTAAAGACTGCAAGAAAGCTCTCATGCGTACTTTCCAGTATGCATAGTTAGTGCCATCAAATAAAGGAGGTATAATTAAGGATTGTCCTCTATCCATGACAAACAGGGGTCAATGGATCAACACAGCAAAGATTAAATCCTAATCAGAGTGTGCCTGCTCTGATACCACTTGTTAGGTCACAATCTGAATGACCCCTTGTGATAAACCCTAATTAATTAATTATTTAGTCAAGTTGTTAATTAATCAATTAAGCATGCAATTGTGTGGAAGCACAAACAAATCACCAAATACTAAATATGCAGCGGAAAATAAATAACACGGTGATTTGTTTACGAATGGGGAAAAACCCTAACGGCAAAAACCCCACCGGGTGATTTTCAGGTCACCACTCCCGAAACTCCACTATTATCAAATCAAGCGGTTACAAGAAAGGAATCCCAAGTACCTTACCAACCTACAGTTGAACCCTTACCCCAATACCCAATTGGACTTGATCTGTAGTGACAATTTCCACCTTTGATGCACGGCTCCCAAGTACGTGACTAACCAATGCGCGGATCCCAGTACGCGACTTCAGAACACCAACTTGAGGAAGAATGGTTGGCTGCAAAGTTCTTCAGTTCATCCACGTGATGAATAGCAGGAAGATGCTTGGTTACAAAACCCTATGGTGCAAAGACACAGCAACTTCTTGATGAAGGATGAACTAGGTCAAGAACTTCGTCTGTTGAGCACAATTTGCATAAACAGAGATTGCTCAATGATAATACAACTTGTGTCACCCAAAACGGCTCTTAAAATAATCCTTTTATATGTTTAGGGTTAGAAGAAAAGAAGTCCCAAAAACATATTCACGGATCCCAAGAAAATCAGATTTGGAATTCTGATTTTTTAAATCTCGACAGATAGCAGGTGTCGAGGTAGCTATCGAGAGGTGTCGAGCTTTAAAAATTCTGCACTTCAACTTGCTTTCTCTTGGACAGACTTGATGACTTCAACACTTGACCTTGAAACATTGTTTCTTAAAGTATTAAAAACACCTAGATCTACCCAATTACAAGTAGAGTGCGTTTTGTCAAAGGATTAGCCAATTTACATAAATAAGTAAGACATATGTTCTTAGCATGTGAAACACATATGTCCTAACACTCCCCCTTGGAGACTTGAAACCCGATCCTTACTATACTTAAAACACCATTGCATTTACATTGTCCTCGTACTTCTTTGTCATATGTGTTGGGTTAAGATAGCTTGACTCGGTTAATTAATTCAATTATCCAAGTTGATTAATTAGGTTAAATTGCATACAAATCGTGAAGGCACCAACAAATCACCAATTAAACTAAATGCAGCGTAAATTACATTGACACGATTTGTTGACAAATGGGGAAAGCCTCTCGCAAGGCAAAAACCTCATCGTGTGATTTTAAGGTCACCACTCCTAAGAATCCATTAATCAACAATCAAGCGGTTACAAGTATAAGGAATTTTATCACTACACTGGCCTCTCCCGAAATACCAACCTAGAGTTGAACCTTTGCTGTAATACCCAATTGGACTTGATCTTGTAGTAGCCTTCTTTCCCTTGATGCACAAATCTCCAATCTATGACAAACCCTTTTGCAAGAATCCCAGTACGTGACTAACTTCAGCAACTTGAATGAATGTTGTTGGCTACAAAGTTCTTCACTTCATCGACAATGAAGACCAAGAAGCACTTGGTTACAAAATCCATGGCGTACAAACGTAGTAGCTTCTCACAAAGAGAATAAAGCTTTTGGTCTCTGTATTCGTGTATGATGGCTCTTAAAATAAGCCTTATATATGTCTAGGGTTGTGAGAAAAGCTTAGGCCAAATTTCAGATCTAGAAATCTGGAAATCGTAATTCTCAATAGATTGAGCTTCTATCGAGCCATCTGTCGAGCTTCTCATTTAGTCTCGATAGCAGTATCTATCGAGACTTAATGAAATAGCTTTTCTTCACTTATTTCTTGGATCAATCTTCATATCTTTAATTCGTACACTTGATATGCTTGAACAACAAATTTCTTGATGTATTACAAGTAAAGTGCATTTTGTCAAAGGATTAGCCAATTACATAAAATATGACCCTAACAATCTCCCCTTTTAGCAATCCGTGACAAAACCACAAACATAATTGTAAGGTTGAATTTAATCAACCATCTTGTTGGCTCTATTCCGTGCCAATTTGCATGTAATTCAGCACTTAGAAACCCTATATTTAGGTGGGAATCATGTAAGGGTAGTGTGTGAGAGAGTGTGAAGATATGCTCAAGAATGTGCAATGAAGCAGGGACTCGCGATTGGATCTCGCGGGTGGCTCGCGATTGGCAAGCCGCCAGATGATGCACACAAGTGAAGCATGCAGAGAAGCTAAACCGTCATGCTAGCTGTAGCACTACAGGACAAAAAGTCCAGACTGGCCATTCAGTTAGCTCGCGGCTTGAACTCACGACTCAATCAAATCACAAGGCCAAGTCGCCAGCCAGCTTTGTTTTGGAAAAACTGACTCTTCGCATTCCTTTCTCACCCTAGTATAAATACCTCTTATACCCACGAAATGTAGAGAGCTTCCAGAGAGAATTTTGAGAGAGAAACCCTAGAGAAAAATAAGATTTACTCATCCACAATCTTTTCATAGAAACTCTTCAAATTCCTCTATTCTCACCCTCTCCATTGTTACATCCTTGAGAGGTTCATTACCCAAATTCTTTTCTCACCATACCCATATTTGTGAGAAGGCTATTTGGTGCTTTGGGAAGCAGTTAAGAAGGGACTAATGATTATTGATTGATGCTATGGGCTATAGCTGAATCCGGTAAGCTAGAAAAGACAAAGATTCGGCGTAACCTCGTTGGAGCAAGAAGTTTGGAGGGCCTAGGTACACTGGGTAGATTAGGCTTGGAGAGTCTATTACTTTTCATGTATCCCAACTACATTTTCTAGTGGATTATTGACCACTTGGAGGGCGGCGGAGAGGTTTTTTGTGGAAGGCTTTGGTTTCCTCTTCGATAACACATCGTTATGTTGTCCTTGTGTTTGCATCTCTCTTCTCTTAATCTTTGCCATTTAATTTCTGCTGTGGATGTGATTTTAATTAGTTTAGATTGTTTATCAATTTTATCATTAGCTTGTGTTCATTTTCCGCACATATATTGTTTGACATTAAGCTTGAATTGATAATTTTATAATTGAGGGTCTAAACGTTCATAGTGTTTTATACGCTATTTGAACATTCAATAATTATGAGAGAAGTATAAAACAACAATCTCCATAACTATTACATAAAAAGTGCATAAGTCTAACAACTACTATGAGCTCTTGAAAAACTTTGTAAGAAAAGAGATCATGGCATGATAGACTTGCAATATGTCTTATCTAAAACACTTAAACAAGATCCATTAAGGCATTAAGTGTGAAAAGTAGACAAGTTATATATAACAAGAAACATGTGTATAAAGAGAGAAAAGGAACAACACATGTGAGATAAAGGTGAAGAAACATATATCATCATCATCATCATATATATATATATATATATATCAAGAGAGTACAACAATGTATGTAAAGGTGGTCACAAGACCATGGTAGAAGATAGTGAGAAGAATACATCAAAACCTCACTACATCACTCAATGAACTACCCCCTAACAATGTTACTACTCTTATATACAAAACTACTCCCCCCTTTTGTCATAAATGACAAGGGGTGAATAACTAAGAAGCAGCCATCTCATCATCAGTCTCAGAGCTAGAAGCATCATCATCATCATCATCATCTCCACCATCCAAAGAAGACTCCTGAGTAGGCTTGGGTATGGAAGAATGAGCAAAACCACCAAGGCGAGATTGGCGGTGAGCGATGCAACCAATACTGGTGTTCATCTGACACATCTTGTCAGAAAGATGGTCAAGACAACTATCGAAATCAGCACGCATGAGTTGAAATTGATCCATGATAGTAGCGAGAGAGACATCTGCTCCAGAAGAAGAGGGAGGAGGAGCTGATGAGGAAGAGGGTCGAGAAGCGGGAGTTGCATCCATAGAAGTAAACTCTACATGAGGCCGCTTGGTAGCCAGCTATGCATCACTCCTCCAAATAGATTCCTTACTGATGGCACCCATAGCATAGAAAGGAGTAGATAGAGGAAAGGTGACGTGCACGTGTGAGAGGATGCATGTGATATCTGAAGGAAAGATGAGCTTATCATGTATAGCAATGACTCAATAAATATCTATCATAGATTCTATCATGTGTGAAGGAAAATCTATAGAAAGATCCTCCATGAGAGAAAGAAGAAAACAAGTACGAGGCTTAGTGATAGTGTTATAGTGTGACCGTGGTGTGAGAACAAAGGTCATCACCATATTAAGGATCTTTGGACCCTTAGCAAACTTGGTTGTGGAGAAATTTAGAGTTTTTCCCCATACCATGGCTTTCTCACAAAATAGTAAGGCCATCTCGTCTCGAGAGATAGAATGAAGATGAATATGACTAGGGTAGTTTGGACGTGTTAGGACATATGTGTGTTCACTTGTTAAGAACATGTGTCACTTATTTATGTAAATTGGCTAATCCTTATGACAAAACGCACTCTACTTGTAGTTGGGTAGTTCTAGGTGTTTTTAATACTTCAAGAAACAAGGTTTCAAGATCAAGTGTTGAAGTCATCAAGTCTGTCCAAGAAAAAGCAAGCTGAAGTGCAAGTTCATTAATTCTCGACACTTTCTCGATAGCTCCTCGACACTTGCTATCTGTCGAGAATTACAAAATCAGCTTTTCTGATTTGATTTCCTTGGGATCCGTGAATATGGTTTTGGGCCTTCTTTTCTTCTAACCCTAAACATATAAAAGGATTGTTTTAAGAGCCGTCAAACTAGACATAAGTTGCAAAAGCATTGAGCAATCTCTGTTCAAGCAAATTGTGATCAAAAGACGAAGTTCTTAACCTAGTTCATCTTCTCTCGAAGTTGCTATGTATTTGCACCATAGGGTTTTGTAACCAAGCATCTTCCTGATCTTCATCGTGTATGATGAACTGAAGAACTTTGCAGCCAACCTCTCCTTCTTAGTTGGTGTTTGAAGTCGCGTACTAGGATTCGTGCATTGGTTAGTCACGTACTTGGGAGCCGTGCATCAAAGGTGGAAATTGTCATTACAGATCAAGTCCAATTAGGTATTGGGGTAAGGGTTCAACTGTAGGTTGGTAAGGTACTTGGGATTCCTTTACTTGTAACCGCTTGATTTGATAATAGTGGAGTTTCGGGAATGGTGACTTGAAAATCACCCGGTGGAGTTTTTGCCGTTAGGGTTTTCCCCATTCGTAAACAAATCACCTTGTTATTTAATTTCTGCTGCATATTTAGTTTTTGGTGATTTTTTTGTGCTTCCACATATTTGCATGTTAAATTGATTAATTAATAACTTTGCTAATTAATTAATTAGGGTTAACCACAAGGGGTCATTCAGTTTGTGGCCTATCAGGACGATCTACCTTAGGGACGCGTAGTACCTCGAAAATGAACTCTGGGGTGACTACAATATGTGTGCCTCAGAATACTGTAGTAAAACTAGGCATAGAGGTATTGATGGTGTGCATCTTAGAGTAGAACTCTTGTATGAACACACCCGAACACCTTTTGGGTATCTCACATAGAGAAGCCCAACCTCAAGAGCTAAACGCGCCAGGAAGAGGAGTGTGTGGAAAGTCAGACAGAATGACCTGGCGTTCTGAATGAATTGCTCGGTTAGCAAAGTTGTAATAGAAGTCCTGTTTGGCCTTCTTATAACAAAACTGGATAGAATTGGGAATAGAGGGAGAAGAAGAAGAAGAAGGACCACGACGTGAGATCGGGTTCTTAGAAGGAATAGATTTCTTGGGTGCCATAGATAGGAAACTAAACAGAGAAGAAAATAAAAGAACACAGCAGAAGACAAGACTCAGGAAAGAAGAAAAACAAAGGTGCAATGCGTGATAATGCATGAGCATGTTATGTGCAAAAAACAATTGCATCATGCACAAAAACCCAATCTAAACTATAGAACTCACAATGTTTAATCAAGCACACAACCTAGAATGCATGAAACAATGATTATAATGCTAGAGAATGCAATGCTTAAGCATATGAGAACAAAACAACAAAACCCAAACCAAAAAGTTCACAAAAAAACACAAAAAACCAAAATTTTTCCCAAAAAAGAAATCCTAGGTCTAAAATGCATGAACAAGGAGAGAAAGAGAGGATTTAGAACACTTACCAAGCGAAAGAGGCTTGGATTAGGCCAAAATCTTGAATGGAAGAAGGTTTTTGGTGAAAAGAAAGGGTTTGGATCGAGAGAGAAGAGAGAGAGATCAAGATATTTGAGTTTGAGCAAAATCGGGTCGGACCTCAGATATATATAGAAAAGTGCAGCTCGATAGATCAAGAAGGTATCAAGGACAAAAACTCGATAGATCTAGATGTATCAAGGAGTGTAGACACCGCATTTTGTACCCCTTATGACTCGAGCCCTCGTTCCCCAATGATACTTGAACTCTAAGGCCTAAGGCCAGTTTAGAGCCCAATAAGATATCAAATTGACTTGAGTAGTGTTAAAATGGAAAATATAACTTTTTAAATGAGAAAAAAAATCTATTTTTGGAAATAAAATGACCAATGTGGCCCTCGGCCCACGTACGTGGGCAGTGGCCTGTGAACATGGGCCAAAGAAATCTGTTTTCTCTCACATTTATAAAAATAAAACAAGATTTGAATTTTTATTAAAAATTCATTTTTTTATGGAAATCCAGATCTAAACTTTTCATCAAGCATTCTCATCAAATTTGTTTTTCATACAAAACAAGGTTGCAGATTGAAGGTTCGTTAATAGTATTTTAACCTTAAATCAAGAATTTGACATGGCATTTGTTGCATATCATTTAAAATTTTGAATATGGGTATTTAATGGTCATTTAGAGTCTAGAAGACTAGATTCTATCCGGGCAGAATGGGTGTCTAACACCTTCCCATTCTGAAACCTAGCCCCCGAACCATAGGTCTTGGTTCATAGAATAGTGCTTTATCTTTATTTTTGGTAGTTTGTATTTAGGACCAAAGCTTTGTATTTTTTTTTTTTTTTACATAGATTGTATTTAGGACCAAAGCCTTGTAATGATATTCTACAAAATTGTAACCATATGTCCAATTATTGAAACTTGAGGTATTTTAGATATGTAATTTTTATACTGT
Organism: Quercus aquifolioides; assembly: GCA_019022515.1. NCBI lineage: Eukaryota > Viridiplantae > Streptophyta > Magnoliopsida > Fagales > Fagaceae > Quercus > Quercus aquifolioides. Next base: position 148,555 of record JAFHAW010000247.1, read on the forward strand.
ATATTTTCTTATTTTTGAAATAAAAAATAAGTGGCGACTCCACATAACCCCAAAGGAGAGGTGTTGATACTTTCTCCTTTGATTTGAGAGCACCAAAAAAATCCCGGTCTTTTATAGTGGGGACTTCGCTGGGGATGTCGAGGGCTAAGCTTCACATTAGACTTTAAATGACCAATTAAATACTTTGGCGTTTGCATGATATTTTACTTGTATGATATTGCTTATGTTTGTATAATATTATTTTTATGATTTTGTGCATGGAATTTTGTTTGAGATGCCATGTTGTTTGTTATAGCTTTCCCTAACTGTTGTTGTGTGTGCCTTGAAACAACAATTATGCATGAACCCATCTCAAAATCTGGTGGTAGTAACCACGGATCACTGGTATTCTTTTGATTTGGATACCCAATGGTGAACTCACCAACTCATAGCCTAAAGTCATTGGATCATTTCTTGTTGACTGAAAAGGATAAACCATGCCGTTTGGACCAACTTAACATTCATTACATTACAAGCTGGGAGGTTTAATGTCCTAGCTATGGGAAACAATAAAACAACAAACCCACCATACAATGTAAGGACTTAGAACCCGTCCTTAGGCTGGTCCATGTTAAAATTGCATTGCATATTGTGTGTGTTTGACCATTGTTTGAGCCATAATGAGCCCAAGTTCAATACTTGGGATCATCATAATTGTTTGAATGTTGTGTATTGTATGAATATGATTTTGTTTTTCTATACAAATATGACATACATTCATGTAGTTTAAGCCTAAGCTTGCCAAAGCCAAAGCCCATCAAGATTTTATCCCCTTGGATCACAAGTTCATCAAAAGTCAAGCCTATCAAGCTCAAGGAAGATTCAAGCCCAATGAGTCAAGAAAGAATTGAAGATGTTCTCAACTCCATCTTGGAAGAGTAAAAGAAGACAAATGAAGAGCTAGCCCAAATCTCCTTGATAGTCCATTATGCATTACAAGTCAGCTTAGTCAATCAAGTTATGCTCTCTACCTTGCGCAAGGATGATTCACCAAAACTCGAAGAGATCCCACACTTTCAATTCCCAAAAAAAGAGCTAGGGATTTCAATGAGGTGTCTTTCTAATTATCCTCCCCAATCAACAAGAACATGTCAATGGACTCATTCTCCAAGGAGACAGTGCCCTACTGCATCAATAATGGTGCAATCAAATCATCGACCAACAATTTTAGGCGACGAAGGAATTTTCCAAATTTACACATGACTTTGAGTGAAGCTTTGGGAAAACTACAAGCCAAGGGATTACTGAAGCCATTGGATCCTAAGCCAATACCACATCCCATGCCTAGAGGCTACAACCGTAATGCTCATTGCAAATATCATCATGGGAAAGGCCACACAAATGATGAGTGTTATAACTTAAGGCATGCCATTCAAAATCTGATTGATGAACAAGTCATCACTCCACCTTCATCAGCCACCTACCCAGACCTTGCTTGATTTTCATGTTACAAGTTTTTAGATTGACTCTTTGATCTTATTGTTTATTTAGGAGTTGCCGTCTAGTTGGTCTTTGGTTCAATAAAACTCATGTTGTGTTTGATGCATTTGGTTTGTCATATGTAAATTAAAAATAAAAATAAAAAATCCAAATTTTTTATTTTCAAAAAAAAAAAAAAAAAAATCTAGAGAATACAAGAAGATCCATTTGACAAAACTCTAGAGAATACAAGAAAATGCCTTCCTAGTAACCTTTTTTCTAAAAACCTTTTTTATTCTTTCAAAGACTCCAAAGACCTCTTTTCAAGAGAATACAAGAAGATCCATTTGACAAAACTTTTTCCAAATCATGATGATTAATTGTTGTACCAATCAATTTGTTCCAAAGAAGGATATAACTTCATTCAATCCATGAATCCATGTAAGGACTTTTGCTAAACATTCAAAATATGAATAAAAAAGGTCCTAAAAGGCAATCAAAGAAATTCATTGATTCATACACTTAATCCCAGCATCTAAAAATTTTGTCATATCATTGGAGCATTTCAACCCTTACTCCAAGAATAACTTATTAAAAGAGTTTAAGTCACTATGCTAACTGTGAGAGACCGCAAAAAATCAGGTGCTCTCAAAAAAGAGATTTGGGTGCTTTTAAGGGCACCTCTCTTTTTGGGTAAGTGGTGTGGAGTTGCGACTTATTTTTTATACAAAAAAATAAGAAAAAATAAATACAAATTACATGATAAAAATACTTCATTTCATTGATTGAATAAAGAAAAGTACAACTTTGGTATATTAACCTTACAAGGCTTTGGGTCCCAATTACAATCTATGCAAAAGAATACAAAGCTTTGGTCCTAGTTACAATCTACCCAAATTAAAAGACAAAACACTAATCTACCTATCTAAAAATCCTAAGCTTGGGGGCTAAGTTATGGAATGGGAAGGTGTTAGGCACCCATTCTGCCCAAATAGAGTCTAGTCTTCTAGGCTTTAATGACCAATATACAGTTTTTTGCATGATGTTGAATGATATGTTAAACACACATGATAGATACTTGACAAAAATAAATAAATAAATTTGCCTTATGGATGTGTCCTCTTTTTCAAGAAAATTCAGATTTGTTTTGTGAATAAAAAAAATTGGATTTGTAAAAAAAAAAATCAATTTTTTTTTTATGTAAAAGAAAGAATAAGATTTTTGTTAAAAAGCATCAGATCTGTTTTGTGAACAAAAAAAATTGGAATTGTAAAGAAAATCAGATCTGTTGTTATGTAAAAGAAAAAAAAAACTTTTTGAAAGAGGATCCACATTCATGAGATAAATTTATTATACATGCATCATATATTTTAAAAAAAAAAAAAAAATCAAGACTTCAACCTAACTTTCAATTCCTTCTTTTAAATTTCAAACTCTGCAATTTTGTAACAATGAAAACTTTTACTAAAAAAATCAGATTTGTATTTAATGAAAATACAGATCAGTTTTTGTGTTAAAAAAGTCAGATCTGTATTTAATTAAAATACAGATCAATTTTTGTGTTAAAAAAATCAGATCTGAAAAATATAAATCAGTTTTGCACTAAAGAAAATCAGATCTAAAAAATATAGATCGGTTTTATAGTTTAGAAAAAATCAAATCTGAAAAATACAGATTGGTTTTTTAGTTTAGAGAAAATCAGATCTGAAAAATACAGATCAGTTTTTTCTTTTTCATAAAAGAATTTTTGTTAACCATTGCAGATTTGAAACTTAAGAAAAAGAGTTACAATAAACAATCACCTAAGCACATGTTGAAGAAAATTCTAGCAATGTATTTAAACATGGTAACCATATCAAGAACAGAATATAATAAAAAATATGCTAAACATATTCATGCATTAAACAATAACCAAAATTAATGAAAGAAGAAAAAGAAAGAAGAAAAATAGAATACCTCTTGCATGAGCGTGCTCTTCTAATGAAAGAATATTTTAGGATTCAAAGAAATTTGTTCACATCTTTGATGCCTAAAATACTTTACTTCCAAAAAAAATGTTCCTAAAGCAAAAGTCTCGAAAACGTCTTTACCATAAGGGGAATTGAAAAGTTAGAAGAGAAGAGCCTTTAATTCTGATTTGTTTCCTCTATTTATAGTGGTTGGGATGCTTCAATGAGATCAGATATGAATTGGAATGTGTCCTTATCTCTAAAAAGTTGTAAAAGATAGGCCTTATCTCAATCAGGGAGTCCTCAGGCCGTGCCAACAATTTGGGCCAATTGACGCTCCAAGAGTGCCGAATGACCTTCTTGGGTGCTGAGTCCGCGTTTGAGCTTTGGTCCAATTTGGACTCATTTTTTGAGGATTTTTGAGTTGGGAATTGTACTTAGACGTATTTTTAATCCGTATTTTAAAAATTAATCACTTTTTCCGGATATTCAGGTCTTTAAAGTGATAATTATCTTATAGATAAATATTCCAAAAAAGACTTGATTATCCACAACTTCTTTGTTATTTGATTATTCATTTTATTCCCATGCAAGCAGGCCTATTTTTGGCACTAACTAACAACCAATCACAAAATTATTTAATTAATTTTAATTGTTTAACCAATTAGAATTAATTTAAATTAATCATGCGTGGTCAGTTCCACCCAAACAAAATGCATATAAACTGTGGAAACTTGATTATGTGGTATCCTTCAATCCGACGGTCCGATTTGGGAATCAGACATACTATTGCGACCACTAGAACCTCAAGATCATTTTTATGATATGCAATGAATTAATGCATGTAATGCAACTCTAAATTTTGGGTATATGAATGGTCACTCTAGTCATCTTCCGAGATTAAATTATGGGTGCAAAATCGAGTGTCTACACTAACAAGTAAGCATCACTAGGGATAGGAGGCCATCTTTGGTAACCCACATTATTCCTTGACACCCGTTACAATAATTATCCATTGCTAGCCCGTTTTTCAACGAAACCACTAAAAACTTAAACCTTGGGTGGGAAAATTAAGTATGCATGATTAAATATCAAGATGAGGAAGTGTTGACCTTATGGTTTCAGCACCACTTCATAAGGTTCTCAATGAAGACAATTGGATAGGTTCAAAAGAAGAAAAAGATGAAGAGTTCATCAAGTTCAGAAAAAAGAGTTCATCAAAGAAAGGTGATAGTTCACTCCATCAAGCTAGGAAAGAAGAAAATCCATCAATGATAGATAAGGTTTTGGGAAAGCATCAAACTATGAGAAAAAGAGATTGTCATCAAGCTAGAAAAGATTTCAACCAAAAAAAAATAAAAAATGAAAGGAATAGAGTGCAAGAATTTCCATCAAGATGAAAGGAAAATGGTTTATCAAAAGATACAAGAGAAATGAGATTCCATGAAAGATCATTTGAGTTGAGAGGGATGAGTAAAAACTGAAGATTCATCAAGAGAAGAAATTGAATCAAATTGAGAAAGATGGGGGAAAAAAAAGTAAGATACTTTTCATCAAAGAATGTGTTCAGTCAAGTCAAGAAAAATGAAAGTGCCTTAGAAAAGATAAAAGGACGTCAAAGAGAAATGCAAATTCATCCTAGGAAAGATGAAAGTCTGTCAAATTGAAAGAAACAAAAAAAATGCAGTTGAAAGCCCGCTAAGCTGAAAACTCGAAGGGCGGTCTAGGCAAAAATTAGGGATAAAAAGAGAGAGAGAGAGACAAAAGCCTTCTAGGCTAAAAACCTAAAAGGGCAGTCTAGGCAAAAAAAAAAATGAGAGTGAGTGATCTACCACAAGATGGTATACTGAGAAGACCCAAAAGAGAAATTTGTCAAGCTAAAAAAAATCAAGACGAAATGAAAGGAACCAATGAAGACCAATGAGAAGATGATGAACATGACAAGGATTTTAGCACAAGAGTCAATGAAGGAAGATGTCGAAAACTCTTCCAATGCTTGAATTTAAAGTGTTGCATACTTAGGGAAATATCATGAGGGTTTTGAGCTTTTTATATCCTTCCTTTCAGTATCCTGAACTTGGCCTTCATTGCAACCTTTGAAAAAAGACCTCCTTGAAGTTTTGCTGATTGTAAGCACACCTTTAGCTTTGATAGTATTTTCTCATGGATTAAGAAGGAAAATTGCTCAGGATTATCAAGCCCCTCAGGCTAATATCTTCCGAAGACAAAATTTCACAAATTCTCGAGTAACTTGAAAAAAATTTCTCTAAGTTTGAAATACTCCATTTGTTTGCTTCCAACATAAAATGACTCTCAAAAGAACAAAATTTGCAAATTCTCAAAAAGTTTCAAATCTTCAAACTTTGGATTTTTCCCTTTCTTGCTTGTTCCCAATGTGTGTGATTTCCATGAATTTCCACATTTCATTTCTTTGATTGTCTTTAGGGACATAATCTGAAAATTTTCAGAATAAAGATGCCAATTTAATTACATGTTTTTAATGATTTCGAATCCTTCCTAGCCAAGGGGATTGAGTTAACTCTTAAGCATCATGATTGGTGAAAAGAGGTTGTTCAAAGAATCTCCTTTAGATCATTTTAAAAAAGAAAGAATTTTTCAAGAAAAAAAAAACTCATTCTACATTAAATCCCTTTAAAAAAAAAAAAAAATCATTTCAGAGAAAAAAAAATTTGTTTTTCAAATAAAAATTCATTTTTCAAAATGTTTTTTTTTTCAAACTATGTGTGGACCAGATCCTCTATTACATAGGCAGCCTTTTCGAAGGCCTGTCACAATCATCCAAAATTTTCCAAATTTTTTTTTTTTCCGAAATCAAAACATTTATTTGTGTAAATTTTAGGCTAGGAGCATCTGTTTTGCATCAAACATGTCATTAATTTTTTAGTGCAAGCATATCATCAATTTTTTGTGCAAGCTTGTCAAAACTAGGGGCATTGGCCCAAAACATTTTTGTAATAACTGATTACTAACATGCTTATGAAAATAATTTTTTGCCGGGGGTGGAAATGAATATTTCATCTACTCAACAATTACCATCAATTTCCAGTTTATATGCTGCCATATGTCCTAGAAAAAAAGCTGAAAACGTGTCAAAACACGACAACTGAACAAGGCTCAAGATGTGCCAATCAAACAGTGCTGATTGGCACATCATCCCAGCAATTGTAGCTTTGCCCAGTTTTGTGTTGGTGATCAAGTTTTGCTAAAATTTTGCTCCATTGAAGGTTCATTTACAATAAAATTTTTCAAAATTCACATTGATTGTAGGGGCATTCGGCCATGCCTCAATCATTTTTCAAAAAAAAGGATCATCATCATCATCAATTGTTTCAAAAAAGAAAAAGAAAAATCAAATCAAGATTTTCAAAAATTATGCATCAATTTTCCAAACTAGGGCCATTTGGCCATGCCTCATCCATTTTCTTAAAAAAACCAGTCATCTCTTTTTCTAAAAGAAATATTTTTTCTCTAAATTAAAAGAAATCGCCATACATAAATTTTTAAACTTGGGGCATTCGGCTGTGCCTCATTCAGGTGGGATCACCCATGTCAAGATTGGTTAGGTAAGATCAAATTGTTGCGCTACAAAGCTTCATCAGGTGAACTCTAAACTTGTCTCATCTAAATCCTTGCAAGACCAAATTCATCTAAAGTCAAAGAGCTAGTGTTGAAAATTAATACAAATTATCTAACTTAAGGATATTTTGTTTCTTGTAGGAAAATAAAAATACAGTCATGCATCATTTGGACTTCAAGTCCATTGACGGGAAGATCTTCTAGGCCCACCTCTAGAAGAACTACCCTCTGTGGTCCCTTGTTTCTCTTGATCGGTATAAAGTTGAGGTTCTTGTCACCTATCCAGAAACTCGAGGTTCCTGATTCTTTCTTCCAAAACCCGTGTGTTAGCCTTAGCACTTGCCATCCAATTATTCCAAAAATCATCAAAGACAGGTGTTAAGTCCATTGCTATGAATTTCAAGAAAAAATTTAGTAAGGGAGTATCATCTCTTACCCAATTCACTTCATTGAGCACATATTGAGAGGATTGGGTGCACGTAACTCGTAGCAAGCCTCCAATCATCTGCATGCTTTCCTTCACGAGGTTGACGCCAATTGGAACATAAGGCCTCAAATTCAGAAATAACCAAATAGACAAAGAGCGTGAGATAAAAGGCCAAAGGTTTAGATATATACCGGGCCATTCCAAGGAACAGAAGACCCATCAGGATTCATTATCTCATATTTCCATGTCAAAAAATTGGGATATGTTTCTACAAAAAAAGCAGGAGGACCACCAACATTGCTAGGAGGAGGAGTCCCAGCTCCATGAGACGATGCCTAAAGATGCAACATTCAGACACTTTCACAAATGACAAAATGACAAAGATGATACAGATTATGATGCAAATTAATTTTGAAAGAGAAGAAGCTCACCAATGCTCTTGAGGTATCAGCTAAGCGACCCTACAGACGAGCCTTGACGAACTCAAGATAGTCCCCTGGTATCCCAGAAATGGTGCAGCCAACCTTTGCACGAGTTATTTCTTCATTAGTTAGAAGGCAGGCCAATTGGATTGAAGGACAAGGATGAGTAGGGATCACTTCAGGAGGGTACACATGTTGAACTTGTGGAAGCACTCGATCTCTGGGATACCAGTATCTACCATGGCCATATTCAAACAAGGCCTGACACTCATTCAACTCTCGAGCCCATGCACATTCAACATAACCCTCGTATTCAGCCCAATGTCCAACACCATCTAAACATCACAAAGAGTCCAAAATGAAAAGAGAAGACATACCTACACACACAAAAAAATCAAATCAAGCTTCCACCAATGAACAAAGACAAAAAATAAAACTCACATCCTTAGCATCTAAACCATCAATCACTATTCGCCAAACCTGCAAAGAACGCTTGGGGAGCGTCAACAAACAATACTTAGGCATCCAACAGAGAAACCTTGGAAATACATCAGCAACATCTTCCAAAAGTTGTGGCCCAACCCTAAAATATTCATACATCCAAACCTAAAAAAAATCAACAAATGTCAACAACAACACATATAACCTTTGCAAAATATACCCAACCAAGAATTTAAATTTTACCTGCCAAACAAATGGTGCACTTCCTAAGCTTGAAAGACTACACCAGGTGTGGACACAACAGAAAGTGTCGGAGTTACCACCTAGTTATATGGTCTAAGAACCATGAATATAGCATCCTTTCGAAGAAAGGCCACTGATCTTACTACCAGAGTATGGGTTCGGAGTTTAGGTACGGTTTTAGGAAGGTGTTAGGCACCCAAAGCTGCCCAACCCTAAGGTTGGCCTCCTCTCATTGTGTCTTATATCTTAACCTTATTAAAAGCATGTTCAATACTTGTATTCTAACTCACACACACACTAGCATACATCTAAGCATACAACATGACATCATTCATCCCAAACCCTAACCATACATCAATCATGCTCATCAAGAAAACCTAACATATATCTATCACAACAATCATCTTATCACAAACCGTAGCATACATCTATCATGGCATCTCATCACAAACTCTAGCATACATCTATCATGGCATCTTATCAACCTAGCATACATCTATCATGGCATCTCATCAACCTAGCATTCATCATATCACATCCAAGGCTTGTAAGCATTCATATATCATGTTAAGGCAGCAACATAAACACGGCAACATTAAAAGATTGTATTGGAGACTCAAGAACATCAAGAACATATTATCCAACTAAACATATTCATACTCATCATCAAACCATGTTATCAAACAATGTGCATGTACATATGAATGCATGACTTACCTTCACTTACCTTACCACATCAATGAATGAACATGTGAATGTGTGCTCATGGTACTTAGACAAGAAAGAAAGAGAAAACCCTAATCTAACATGTTAGAAGCATACAACATCCACCTAACATTCATCTAGCATCATATCACATATCTCATCCAAGGCAGCAACATGTAAACATAAAAGGATCACATTGAGAACATGAAGATCACCAAACACATTCATGCTCATCATCAAAACATGTTATCAAACAAACATGCGGGCACATATGAATGCATGACTTACCTTCACTTACCTCCTTGCATCACAACACCTATGGCATCAATGAATGGGCATGTGAATGAATGTACATGGCATTAAGACAAGAAAGGAAGAGAAAACCCTAATTTAAACATGTAAACAAACAACCAACATGTGAAAGGTGAACAAACAACAAACATGTGAAACAAAGACTTATGACCATAAACATGTGAAAAAGAATCTAAAACAAAAGCACATTATATGAGATAAAGAACAAAACAGAAGAGCTAAGGTTTTTGGGCAGGATCATGCCTGCGTACGCAAAAGGATTATGTGTACGTGGAAACTAGCACAGAAACTTTAACAACACAACAAAACAGAGCAAAGCACAAAACGATAAATCTAACATCCTAACATGCTAAAAAACATAAAGAAAGTCTAAAACTAACCTAAACAAACATATATAAACATAAACAAAACAAAAAAATAGATTAATTAAAAGATTAAAGGAAAAAATGGAAAAAGAAAAGTTTAAAAGAATACCTCAAAAAAGGAAGCTTTCAAGCTTGATTTTGACCGTTCCCTTCAGTCAATCTATTCACAAATCAATAGAAACATGATTAGTAATCTTAAACTCAAAGGATCAAGGCTAGAAAAGGCCTCAATCAAATAAAATTGACTTGAGGATGTTTTGTGAAAAACTCCCTCTTTGATTCACTATTTCTAGTGAATCTTAGGTTTTCCCTTAGGATTTTCTGTGTCTTGAAAATATACCATGTAAGGCTTTATATAGTTGAAAAATGGGGGTTTGGAATAGCTCCCAAACGACGTGGGATTCATTCCAAACCTTAGTCTTTAATGCAGAAAACTTGCCTTTTTTATGTCTCTGAAACCCTAGCTGTGTACGTAGACTTGTGCCTGCGTACGCAGGTTTGTGCCTATGTACATAAACCATGGGTTTTCTTTGGCTTTTATTTTCTAAAAATAGATTTTTTCTCATTAAAAGTTTTATTTTCTATTTTAACACTGCTTAAGTCAATTTAACATCTGATTGGGCTCTAAACCAACCTTAGGCCTTGGAATTTGGGCATCATTTGGGAACGGGGGCTTGAGTTGTAAGGGGTACAAAATGCGGTGTCTACACCGTGATAACTGAATCATAAAGTGTAAGAGAGTAGCATAAGCCATGCCACCCCAATCATAATCTTTGATCCAGTTGATGTCCCTCAAGCTCCACAAATAACGTGAACTCACCATGCTCCCTAAGTCAAGACATAAGAGGGTCCCAATGAAAAGAAGCATAAACATCTGAGTGCAAGTTTTCACACTCTTACACTTATCAATGTTAGAAAACAGCCATATCAAGGATACATTCCTAGCACTAACTCTGGGAGGATTCACACCTAAATAAGTCTTAACTTCTGTTGGTGAAATGGTGTCATGACTTTCAATTCTTTCACCACCAAATTTTAAGCCAGTAATGGCTGAGAAATCGTAAGGTGTCAGCATCTCCTCACCAATGCTTGGAAAGTGGATGGTACAAGTGGTGTCCCAAAACCGGTCAGACAATGCAACAAGCAATTGAAGATCTTTGTACTCAGTGGTATTGTGATTCCAAAGAGCTTGGAAAAATGTCTCAAAGTTGGCTCCATTGATGACATTTCTAATGTCTGGTGAAAGCACATCCCACCTTTGTTTCAACAGCTAAAGGCTACCCTGGCTCTTGAGATTCTACAATAAACAAAAAATGCTTCACGTGATAAAAATATAATCAACCCCCAAAAAAATTTGTCAATCATCATGATATTCACAAAAATGCCCTATTCCAAGAATGTCCATTCAAAAATCCCAGCAACCAAATGAAAATGCCTCTCATAAAAAACATTAGCCACGTCAAAATGCCATTGTGTCAAACAAACAATTTCACAAATTAAAATTCAATGACATCCCAACAACAATTCAAAAAAAATCTTCCATATCCATGAATTCATCTAATAATGCCCCAATCAGTAGTTCAAAAAAAAAAAAAAAAAAAAATTCCCATACCCATGAAAAATAATGCCTAAACATCCAAACAAAAATTTCTGTACCCATCAAAAAATGAGTTTACTCAATCATGTAATAATTCCTAAACATCCAAACAAAAATTTCCATAGCCATAAAAGAAAAAGGTTTACTCAATCAGGTCTACACATCAAATTCTCATAATTTCATACCCATTAAAAAAAAAAAATCAAAATTCATCCAACAATGTCCAAAGCCACATACAATGCAAAGCTCCAAAAATCACCAACATTGTCCAAACTTGACAATATAAAACAACTTAACAATTCAAAAATGCCAAAAAAAAAAAAAAAAAAATCAACATGCCTACACACAATAATTTTTCACCCAAATCATACAACATCCAATAATTCCCACAATAGCAAATGACAACAAAAATAACAATGACCACCATAAATTTCTCAACCAAGCAAGAAATCAAAAAATTAACTAACAAAAAAAAAAAAATGAGCTCACCTTGAAGTCCTTGTTGGATGGGTATGGAGCATGATTGATTGGGTCTTGAAGGAGTCCCTCCTCATTATTCCATTCTATTGATGGGTCAAACCTCTTCCCATGAAATGTAAGGAACTTAGGTGGTCCAAGAGGAAATGCCATGGAAGATAAAAGATGTAGGTTTGAAAATGGGTTTCAAAAATGGGGTTTTCTAAGATGCACGAAAACTTAAGGATCAGAAAAAAATATTCAAGGGGATGATAAAAATCAAGTTTGGAAGTTTAGAAAAGTGATTTTCTAAGAAAGAAATGGTGTGGAAGAAGAGAAAATGCAAGGGGAATGGAGATTAGAATAGTAACAATGGAGGAAGAGGAAGTGTAAGGAAGAAAAAAAAGAAAAAAAAAAAGAGACAAAAAAAAGGGGGCCCAAATTTCGGCCCCCCTTGGTGTTTTTCTTTGAGTTGTAGTGTGCGTTTGGGAAGCGCGTCCCAGACGCGTTTTGCGTTTTTTTTTTTTTTTTTTTTAACTTTTCAGCCGATATATTTGATTTTTTCCCGTGAACAGTGCACATTGTGCACTGTTCACGGACCCACAAATTTCACATTTTTACAACTTTTTCATTAAAAATGGGTCCTACGGTACTATTCACATATTAAAAATTATTTTGCTACAGTATTTTTCAGTTTTCAGTTTTCAGCTGTATCTAAACAGACCCGTAGAGTCAACTCAAGTTTGATTGAGTTGACTTAGTCAAACTTGAGTTAACTCATCCAAAAAAAAAGGAAAAGAAAAGAAAGTAGGGGAAATTTGTTTTTAATTTTTTAAAGAATTCTCTATCGATTTTCAAAACAAGAAGAAAGAATGATGAGAAGAAAAAAAAAAAGAGATTTTTCAAGCAAAATAAGAGAATATAGAGAAATAGTTTTTCGAAATTTCTAAAATGCCTCAAGGATTTTCAAAAAATTAATGGGTCAGACTTTCAAAAAAAAAAAAAAGGAGATTTTCCAAGAAAGAGAGAGAATTTCGAAAGGATAAAATTGATTATCTTGGTTAAACAAAAAGGAAATGAAATTCCACATCCCCAAAAAATTGAGAGGATAAAGTCTCAATCATCAAAATTCTAATTTGAATTTTTTGTCCACTGCAGGAAAGTTCAGATTGGGCTGATATAGTTCTTAGTCGCCCTAGATTTGCAAATTGAGCAGATAGAGTTCTCAATCGTCCTACCAGATCGAGAGGATATAGTTCTCGGTTGCCCTAAGATTTCTAGATTGAGTGGATATAGTTCTCAGTCGCCTCTACATTTTCAGACTGAGCGGATATAGTTCTCAGTCACCCCTAGATTTTCAGGTTGTGTGGATCGAGTTCTTAATCATTCTACCAGATCGAGCGAATATAGTTCTTGGTCATCCCAAGATTTCCAGGTTGAGCGGATAGAGTTCTTAGTCACCACTAGATTTTCAGATTGAGTGGATATAGTTCTCAGTTGCCTCCAGATTTCCAGATTGAGTGGATATAGTTCTCAGCCACCTCCAGATTTCTAGATTGAGCGAATATAGTTCTCAGTTCTCTCTAGATTCACAGATTGAGCGGATATAATTTTTAGTCGCCCCAAATTTACAGATTGACTGGATAGAGTTCTCAATCATCCTATCAGATCAAGCAGATATAGTTCTCGGTTGCCCTAAGATTTTTTGATTGAGCGGATAGAGTTCTCAATCACTCCACCGAGTTGAACAGATAGAGTTCTCAATCACCCAAGTTTCAAATTAAGTAGATCTGGTTCTCAAACATCGACATTTGAGCCTCTACACAGGTTCTTAAATCATTAAGCAGACTAGATGACAACATTTCTCATTTTTTATAAGACAATAAAACACTAGTTCTATGTCCCAAGGCTCTAGGTTCTAGGACTAGGAAATCTTTGAAAAATCAATTAAATCATGGTTGTTAAAATCAGTGTCTTTGTTTTACATTGACATTCGCTTTTCAAGCTCTGTCAATGAGAGGCATTCTGTAGACACTTAATGTTGCACCCATAATTTAATTTTGGAAGATGACTGAAATGGTCATTCGAAGTACCTCGAAAATTATAGTTGCGTTTCATGCATTAAATCATTCATTACAGGTCATAAAAATGATCTTGAGATTCTAACAATCATGACAATATGCCCGATTCCCAAATCGGACCGTCGGATTGAAAGATATCACAAAATCAACTTTTCACGGTTTACATGCATTGTATGTGGGCGAAATTGATCACGTGTGATTAATTAAAATTAATTTTGATTGGTCAACAATTAAAATTGATTAAACAATTTATGAGATTGGTTGTTGGATTTGATCAGAGATAAGTTTGGTTGCATGGGAATAAAATGGATAATTAGATAATAATGGAGTTGTTGAAAGTTGAGTTTTATTTTAAGGACCTGATTATCAAATTAAAAGGAATTTATTGTGGAATAAGAGTTGAAAATACGTCCAAATGCAATTTCTAACTCTAAAAATCCCTAAAAAGGAGTCCAAAATGAACCAAAAGAGAAAACTGGGCTGAGCACTCAAGAGTGCCAATCGGCACTTCCACAGTGCCGATTGGCATGGGTTCCAAATCTGGCCCAAAAACTTTCAAATCAAGCTAAAACACATCAAATTCAATTTTTTAGGGATAAAAATTTGACCTAATTTGTATCTGAACAAATCTAGCTTATTTTCTAAACACAAAACCTCTATAAATAGATTATTAAAATCAGAAATCAGCACCCGTCTCTCCCCTTACGTTAAAGAAATTTTGGAAGCTCTACTTTAGGAATTTCTTTTTTGTTAAGTGACCCTATTTTAGATCTCAAAGAGATTCATTCTCTTTGATTTCTAAAATAATCCCTTCTTGTAGAATACATTCGTGCATGTATGGCTCTTACTTTACTTTCCATAAACATGATTTTGTTTTTATTTTACCTCCATAAACATGCTCTCCTCTCTGCTTCATCTTCTATGGATAGCCATGTTTTTAATATGTTATTGCATGCTTTCTTTCTACTTTTGAAAAATTCACATGATTAGTTTAAATTTTAATGTGTTGATTGATTAAGATGCAAAAATCTAGGGTTAAATTTCTTCTTAAGATTTTAGATCTGTAAGAAAATCTATCACAAAAGTTTCATTTTTTTTTTCTTTTAAACTAAAACCAGATCTATATTTTTCATATAAATTCAATTTATGTTTTTTTCAAAACTAAAACCTGATCTGTATTTTTCTCCATGTTTTTCAAAACTAAAATCAGATCTGTATTTTTAATAAAAAATTTATTTGTATTTTTTTTTCATAAAAAACTGATCTGTATTTTTTTCATAAAAAACTGATCTATATTTTTAATAAAAATCTGATCTGTAATTTTTTTTACATAAAAAACTGATCTGTATTTTTTTCATAAAAAACTGATCTGTATTTTTAACAAAAAAAATTTATCTGTATTTTTTTACAAAATTCTGATCTGTATTTTTTTCAGAAAAATCTGATCTGTATTATTTTAATAAAAATCTGGTCTGCATTTTTAATAAAATTCTGATTTGTATTTTTTTAATTAAAAATCTGATCTATTTTTTTAACAAAACCATATCTGTATTTTTCATAAAACATTTACATTTTCATAAGAAATTTGTTTTCTCTCACATTTATAAAAATAAAACTAAATCTGAATTTTTATTAAAAATTCATTTGTTATGGAAATTTAGATCTAAACATTTCATCAAACATTCTCATCAAATTTTTTTCATACGAAATAAGGTTGCAAATCTAAGGTTCTTTAATAGCATTTTAACCCTAGATCAAGAATTTGACATGGCATTTGTTACACATCATTTAACATTTTGAACATGGGTATTTAGTGCTCATTTAGAGTCTAGAAGACCAGATTCTATCCGGGTAGATGGGTGTCTAACACCTTCCTATTCTGTAACTTAGCTCCTGAACCATAGGTCTTGGTTCGTAGAATAATGCTTTATCTTTATTTTTGGTAGATTGTATTTAGGACCAAAGCTTTGTACTTTTTTTTTTACATAGATTGTATTTAGGACCAAAGTCTTGTAACGATATTCTAACAAATTGTATTCATATGTTCAATTAATGAAACTTGAGGTATTTTAGATATGTGAATTGAATATTGTATTTTTTCTTATTTTTTGTAATAAAAAATAAGTGCCGACTCCACATAACCCCAAAGGAGAGGTGCCGATACTTTCTCCTTTGATTTGAGAGCACCAAAAAGTCCCAGTCTCTCACAAGGAGTTTTATTGGTAAGATGGTTATTTATGCCTTTCTTTTAGAATTTTTTAGTCCTTGTCAAAAAGAGTGATAAAGATATGAATGATAAAAGATAAACCAAAACATACAAATCACATAAACGAGCCACATAGCTCACATTGCTTAGTTGTGCATGAAGATGCTTATCAAAGCTATAAGTGATACAAAGTTGAGAAATTTTGTTTCAAAGGCTATCTAAGGTACACAAGTACCAATATACACATACACACACTGTTTTTGTATTTTTCAAAATTTTCCTCTTTTTTTTTATTTTTTTTTATTTTTTATTTTATTGAAAAGAAACATAAAACAAAGCACTAAAACAAACACACAAAAACATCAAAAACTAGACTGACTCAAACCATAACTAACAACCATGCATGAGACCAATAAAGTGAAAGAATCTCTTGGAATCTTTTTCCTTCCAGATGGGAAACCTGGACGGAGAACCTTTCTTTTGCATAAACCTTTGTTCAGATGGATAAGAAGGAGAGTTGAATCCATTGAAGTTGGAGAGTAACATGACAGCCTTAAGAAGTTCTCCAAGAGGGGCCAAAGAGAGTTGGAGTTGATTTTGGCTCCCAAAGGATGACACACTATTGCTTTGTTGAGTGGCTAGCCACTTATAGCAATTTAGATGAGTGTGCCCAGATGCTCCACAGTAATGGCAGAAATGTGGCTTCTTTGGTTGAGACTTCTTGTTAGTAGAGCGATGATTATTCTGCTTAGTCTCTTTCTTAACAACCTTAAGGGGTGCTCCTAGAATGGATTTTCCCTTATCATCTTTATCCTCACTCACATTTTCAGTTTTAGGTTCAGTTACCTCAGAGTTATCATTATTAGTAGGAGGGACAAAAATGACTCTATTTAAAGCATTAGAAGAGGTACTGCAAGAAGAGAGAGAATGATCATACCCGAGACCTGTTTTGTTAGATGCCGACTTCTGGATGTTGAGCATTTCATCCAGCTTGGCACTTGAGGTCCTTTCCAATTGTGCTCTCACTTGAAACAATTCTACATCCAGTTTCTTGGTCTTTTCAACAAGAAAGTTGTTTTCAAACCCCAGTGCTCTGATGGTTTGATTAGCTTCATCAACCTTGGTGGAGAGTTTCTCTTGTTCCAACTCCACTTCACTTAGCTTCCTTGTAGCTAACTTGTAAAGCTTCTCATGCTTCTCGGAAACTTTGTACAACTTAGAGTAGGTAGTGTGGATGTCATCTTGTTCTTCCATCTTCTCAAACTTAAATTCCCTCAGCTTTTCTTCCTCATCAACTAGTTCTATTGCTTCCTCAGGAGACTCAATGGTAGCTGTAAAAGCACTCACTATTCCCTCTTGATCACTATTATTAGAATCTGCCTCTAGTTCTATATCATTCAAGGTGGCAGCTAGGGCTTTGCTCTTGGTAATTGATTTGAAATATGTGGGACATTCTTGCTTCATGTGTCCATATCCTTGACATCCATAGCACTTTGGCCTAGCAAAAACATTATTGCTTTGAGCAGCATCTTTGAATTCTCTCTTGCCTTTGTCTTGGAACTTGAACTGAGAAAATCCAGATTGTTTGCGATCCTTGTCACTTGCCTTGACATTCGCATTCTTGATAAACTTCTTGAATTGTCTGATGATAGATGATTTCAACTTAGTGTCCTCATCTTCAGACGATTCATTGTTGTCATCATTCTTGACCTTCAAAGCCATGTTCTTGCTTTTGCTACCCTTGCCAACCCTTACTAAACCTAGTTCATAGGTTTGCAAATTCCCAATCAGTTTTGTCAAAGGAATAGAGTCAAGATCCTTTGATTCTTCTATGGCAGTGATCTTAGCATGAAATCTCTCTGGAAGAGATCTAAGAATCTTTCTAACAATCTTGGACTCTGGAATTTGTTCTCTAATATTAAAAGCTGAATTTACTATGTCCTTGAGCTTGACATAGAATTCATCGAATAACTCATCATTATCCATCCTTATTTCCTGAAAGCTGGTGGTGAGCCTTTGGAGTTTGAAGTTGTTAATAGCTTTTGTGCCCTCGTAAGTATTCTGAAGAATAGTCCATGCTACCTTTGCATTGTTAGTGGAGGAGATCTTCTTGAATTCCTCATTAGTCACAGCGTTAAACAAGGCATTTAGTGCTCTACTGTTAAAATTTGCAGCTTTGATCTTAGTATCATCCCACGATGCTAGTGGATCATCAGGTTTAGTCCAACCTACTTCAACTGCAAGCCAGACTTTCTCATCTAAAGACTGCAAAAAAACTCTCATACGTACTTTCCAATTTATGCAAAGTTAGTACCATCAAATAAAGCAGGAATAATTAGGAATTGCCCATGACCCATAACAACAGGGGTCAATGGATCACACAACAAAGATTAAAACCTAATCAGAGTGTGCCCGCTTTGATTCCACTTGTTGGGTTAAGATAGCTTGACCCCGGTTAATTAATTTAATTACCCAAGTTGATTAATTTGGTTAAATTGCATGCAAATCATGAAGGTACCAACAAATCATCAATTAAATTAACTGCTGTGAAAATTAAATTGACATTGTGATTTGTTGACAAATGGGGAAAACCTCTCGCAAGGCAAAAACCCCACCGGGTGATTTTAAGGTCACCACTCCTAATAATACACTAATCAACAATCAAGTAGTTACAAATATAAGAAATCTTACCACTATCTAAGCCTATCCCGAAATACCAACTTACAGTTGAACCCTTGCTCTAATACCCAATTAGACTTGATCTTGTAGTAGCATTCTTTCCCTTGCTGGACAAATCTCCAATCTGTGACTAACCCTTTTGCACGGATCCCAGTACGTGACTAACTCTAGCCACTTGAATGGATGTTGTTGGCTGCAAAGCTCTTCACTTCATCAACAATGAAGATCAGGAAGCACTTGTTTACAAAACCCTATAAAGCTCTTGGTCTCTATATCTGTGTGTGATGGCTTTTAAAATAAGCCTTATATATGTCTAGGGTTGTGAGAAAAGAAACCCTAAACAAATACATAAGCTTGGGCTGAATTTCAGATTTGGAAATCTGAAAATCGTAATTCTCGATAGATCGAGCTTCTATCGAGCCATCTGTCGAGCTACTCATTTAGTCTCGATAGCAGTATTTGTCGAGCTATATGTCGAGACTTAATGAAATAACTTTTCTTCACTTGTTTCTTGGATTAATCTTCATGTCTTTAATATGAACACTTAATATGCTTGAACAACATATTTCTTGATATATTAAACCCAACTTAGATCTACCCAATTACAAGTAAAGTGCATTTTGACAAAGAATTAGCCAATTACATAAAATATGACCCTAACAATATGTATTTAATTTATTATTTCATTCATTTTTTGTTTTGTTATGTACACTTGTTTGGTTAAATGGACATATAATAGTTATTTTAAACATTTTATTTTTCAATTGGATGCATGTGTTAACAACATGATAATTAAAAAAAAAAAACGGTTGATTTTTGCTTTTTTGTTTTTGTTTGTAGTTGTTGCGTCAACATGATTGTTGAAGCTAACAGATTTTTCTTTGGCAATATAAATACTAATGCAAAAGATGTAATTCAATATATCACAACGTAAATGATGATTGTAAAAAAGTGTGCATTTGTGTTAGAATCTCAGTCCTTTTTTATTGTGTGTGTATTTGTTACTAAAAAAAAAAAAAATTAATTGTCATACATTGTTTAAGAGAGTGTATTGTGCTTAATATAACTATTAGGGTACATATTTTTACAACTATTTTTATTTAAATACCACTACTAAATTGGACCAAAATAATAAAATTTTATAGGACCCAATATTTTGTGAGCCCTATAATTCAGACTCATCCCCAAATTATTTTATTGAAGGGGTTCAAATCCCACGATCAAAAACCATGATTCAAGTCCATGGTGAATTATCTATCAAAAAGCTCAATTCTCCTTAGCAATATTAAAATCTTAGTTCTCACTAGCAATATTAAAAGCACAGTTCTCACTAGCAATATAAAAAAAAATCAATTCTCATTGGCAACATTAAAAGCCTAGTTCTCACTGGCAATATCAAAAGTCCAGTTCTCACTAGCAATATCAAAAAGTCAAATTCTCATTGGCAATATTAAAAGTCTAGTCATCACTAGCAACATTAAAAAACCCAGTTTTCACAGGCGATATTTAAAAGCCCAATTCATATTGGCACTATTTAGTAAAAAACCCAATATAGTTAATGATGGGATAGCAAAACACACATCTATGGTTCGTCCAGACCGGTCGTCCAGAGAGTTGCGGTTAGCCAAACATCAGGCCATCTTCGATTCATCCCGATATCTCGTCCATAGGATGTTGGGCAATTGATCACTCCAGGGAATCAGATCGAGAGAATCGTCCATGCACGAGGTGCATGGACGACCATACAACTACATAACAAAGTATCGTCCATGCGCAAAGCACATGGACGACTACGCCAACACTTGGCGAACTTCGTAGCGGTTCATTAACCCGCATTCATCGCCGCCAATCCCTCCAACTTGATGTAACTTCCAATGGCGGTTAAGATTCTCGTAGCCGTTGAGGAGGATATGTCCAAATTCCAAGATTCTGGGGGAAGTTATTGAACTAATAACCGCCCTAGAGTATGGTATATAAGGCCTGGTCTTCATCATGCAAAGGTATGGATTTCCTGGGATTACATTAAGTAAAGTTGAAACTCTATTAGAAGACCAGAAAACTCACTTTACCATCGGAGGGTGTTTGGCCGGCTCAACCCGGTCACCCTTTGATTGCTTTCTCTTTTTGTAGGCCGCCGCTAGCGCTGCAGTCCACCGAAGCCGAAGTGTTCAACCAACTGATTTCTTCTCCACCATCAGTTGGCGCCGTCTGTGGGGAAACGTAAATTGTTTTTACGATTTGGCTTTCTGGGACAAAAGGTTGAATGGTTCGGACTAGGTCGAGGGCTACAAGCCCAGGCCATCAGGGAAGCAGAGACGCTTCAAGCAACCCCCATCGCGATCGCCAATCAGCGCCTGTCATGCAGTCGCCTTCCATCCAACAGATGCAATCCATGGCGGCCGCTATGGCGGAGTTAACTCGCCAGAATCAAGAGTTGACTAGGGAAATGGAGAGGCAGCGCCGTGAAGAACATGCTGAGAGGCAATCCCAGAGTCAAGTAGACAGAGGGGGACACGCTGAGCCCGAGACTCAATCAAGAGGCACCACTTCGCGAAGGGTGCCACATTTGGAGAAGGAAATGGATCAGATGAGGAAGGTTATGGACGAGATGAAGGAGAACATGAGAAGGGCAAATCCCGTAGAGGATTTGGTTCATCGAACAGATTCCCCATTCACGGCTTCCATCAACGGGCATCCCTTGCCGCCGAAGTTCAAAATGCCTTCCCTGGATTCATATGATGGAGCGCGTGATCCCTTTGATCACATCGCTACTTTCAAGACCACAATGCATCTCCAAGGAGGTGGAGAAGAAATCAGTTGGTTGAACACTTCGGCTTCGGTGGACTGCAGCGCTAGCGGCGGCCTACAAAAAGAGAAAGCAATCAAAGGGTGACCGGGTTGAGCCGGCCAAACACCCTCCGATGGTAAAGTGAGTTTTCTGGTCTTCTAATAGAGTTTCAACTTTACTTAATGTAATCCCAGGAAATCCATCCTTTGCATGATGAAGACCAGGCCTTATATACCATACTCTAGGGCGGTTATTAGTTCAATAACTTCCCCCAGAATCTTGGAATTCGGACATAACCTCCTCAACGGCTATGAGAATTGTAACCGCCATTGGAAGTTACATCAAGTTGGAGGGATTGGCGGCGATGAATGCGGGTTAATGAACCGCTACGAAGTTCGCCAAGTGTTGGCGTAGTCGTCCATGTGCTTTGCGCATGGACGATACTTTGTTATGTAGTTGTATGGTCGTCCATGCACCTTGTGCATGGACGATTCTCTCGATCTGATTCCCTGGAGTGATCAATTGCCCAACATCCTATGGACGAGATATCGGGACGAATCGAAGTCATACTTGTTCCAATTCTAGTGAATTTCTCAGGATCATTTTCTTGTAATAAAACATCTTCCAATACTTCAATCGGTTCTGCAACAATTTTTCTTTCTTCTATACTCATAGTCTGCATCTGCTCGTCCATAGCCAACATAGCTGGATAACACTCCCTGGCTGCCAACTGATCTCCTTGTGCTTGTCCAATTCCGCACTCCGTAGGGAATTTGACTGATAGATGGTAGGTAGATGTTACCGCCTTCCAACTGTTCAAGGTCGGTCTTCCAATGATGGCATTATATGAGGATGAACAATCCACCACAAGGAAATTTACTTCCTTAGTTATCTGCTGCGGGTATGACCCTACCACTACAGGCAAGGTAATGGTACCTACGGGCTGCACTTTCATTCCTCCAAATCCTATCAGTGGTGAGCATGCTGGACGAAGCTGATCTCGTCCAGTTTCTAAAGAAGAATGTTGATGTTTTTGCATGGAGTCATGACGACATGCCTGGCATTGAACCAAGTGTAATCACTCATCGACTGAACGTGTCCCCCTCTTCTAAGCCCATTCGTCAAAAGAAGAGGGTGTTTGCCCCTGAACGAGAGAAGGCTATCAAGGAAGAGGTTCAGAAACTGACCACAGCACAGTTTATCCGGGAAGTCTATTACCCGGATTGGTTGGCAAATGTAGTGATGGTGAAGAAGGCAAATGGCAAGTGGAGGATGTGCGTCGACTTCACTGACTTGAACAAGGCTTGCCCTAAGGATAGTTATCCTTTGCCCCGTATTGATCAACTAGTTGATTCTATAGCCGGCCATCAAATGTTGAGCTTCATGGACGCCTTCTCAGGATATAATCAGATAAAGATGGACGAGGCAGACCAGGAAAAGACATCTTTTATTACCAGTCAAGGTTTGTTTTGTTACAAGGTGATGCCCTTCGGTCTGAAGAACGCAGGGGCAACTTATCAAAGGTTGGTGAACCACATGTTTCGTCCACAAATAGGACGGAATGTGGAGGTGTACGTGGACGACATGCTTGTGAAGAGCTTAGACGAGGGAAGCCACTTGGACGATCTTCAGGAAACCTTTGAAACACTTAGGCGATACAAGATGAAGCTGAATCCAAGTAAATGTGCATTCGGAGTATCTTCAGGAAAGTTTCTAGGATTCATGGTTTCAGAGAGAGGAATTGAGGCAAATCCAGACAAGATCCAAGCCATATTGAACATGGAGCCACCGAAGAACATCAAGGAAGTCCAATCCTTAACCGGACGAGTTGCAGCTCTGAACAGGTTTGTCTCAAAAGCCACTGACAAGTGTTTACCCTTTTTCAAAATTCTTAGGAAGGCATTTGAGTGGACGGACGAGTGTCAAAGGGCCTTCCAGGACCTAAAGCACTATCTTACTATAGCCCCATTGCTAAGTCCGTCCGTGCTAGGAGAGGAACTATATTTATACTTAGCAGTGTCCCCACATGCCGTGAGTTCAGCGTTGATCAGGGAGGAAGAAAAGGTGCAGAAGCCTGTGTATTACACTAGCCGGGCACTGAGAGGGGCAGAAGGAAGGTACCCATTGATAGAGAAATTAGCCTTCGCACTAATAACAGCTTCTAGGAAGTTAAGACATTACTTCCAAGGTCATGTCATCAATGTCATGACGGATCATCCGCTCAAGAAGGCAATGAATAAACTTGAAGCTGCAGGACGACTAATTCAATGGGCAGTTGAGCTCGGTGAGTTTGATATTCGGTACAAACCGAGGAATGCAGTAAAAGCTCAAGCCCTGGCAGATTTCATTGCAGAGTTCACTCCAAGTTATGAGGACTTAGATGACAAAGAAGACAATAAAAAATGGGTCGTCCATGTAGATGGATCATCTACACTGTATGCAGGAGGTATAGGAGTGGTTTTGCAATCACCAGAAGGAGATAAATTGAATCACAAGGTTCGCTTGCAGTATCAAACAACGAACAATGAAGCAGAATATGAAGCCCTTCTTAAAGGGTTGGAGTTAGCTAAATTTGTGGAGGTAGACTCGGTACTCGTCCTGGGAGACTCACAGTTGGTCATAGGCCAAGTAAATGGAACATGCGAAGCCAAGGAAGATAGAATGAAGAAATTCAGAGAAGCTAATTTCGTTCAAATCCCGAGGGAAGAGAACATGGAAGCAGACACTCTAGCGAAGGAAGCCTCCGCTAATGAAGCCATGGACAAGTTGGATGAAATACGATACATGCCAAGCATAGACCTTTCAGAAATGTTGCAGATAGAAGGTGAAGAGAATTGGATGACCCCGATAGTCTCATACCTGAAGGACGGAAGGCTTCCAGCAGGGAAGGACGAAGCCAGGAAGCTCAGAGTTAAATCAGCCAAATACATCCTTATGGACGAAGTGTTATACAAAAGAGGTTTTTCACAACCATACCTGAGGTGCTTAGCTCCAGACGAAGCGAATTACATATTGAGGGAAGTTCATGAAGGAGCATGTGGTAATCACTCAGGAGCCAGATCACTCGTCCACAAGGTCATTCGTGCAGGGTACTACTGGCCAACCGTCCAAGCTGATGCTAAGGCATATGTTAAGGTATGTGACCAATGTCAACGTTTCAGTAATATCCCTAGACAGCCTTCAGAATACCTCACCCCAATGATGGCCCCGTGGCCTTTTGCACAGTGGGGTTTGGATATTTTGGGCCCCTTTCCAACTGGAACCAGACAGATGAAGTTCTTGGTAGTGGGGATAGATTATTTCACTAAATGGGTGGAAGCTGAACCCTTAGTGAAAATTACACAACAAAATGTCAAAAATTTCGTCTGGAAGAGCATTGTATGCAGGTTTGGAGTACCAAGAGTACTAGTATCTGACAATGGACGACAGTTTGACAACACCCCCTACAGAGAATTTTGTGAACAGCTTGGAATCAAGAATCATTATTCCTCACCCTCCCACCCACAAGCTAACGGGCAGGCAGAAGTAGCAAACCGATCATTGTTGAAAATCATCAAGACTCGGCTTGAGGGGGCAAAGGGAGTGTGGCCAGATGAATTACCAGGTGTTTTGTGGGCTTACAGAACAACAGCAAGGACTCCCACAGGAGAGACTCCTTTCAAACTCGCTTACGGGAGCGAAGCAGTCATACCTGCAGAAGTGCATATGGCCAGCCATAGGGTGATGAAATATCAAGATGAGGAAAACAACGAACAGCTTCGTCTTAACCTCGATCTCGTAGACGAGGTAAGAATGGACGCGGAGCAAAGAACAGCAAGGTATAAGAATCTCATGGCAAAGCAGCATGACGCTATGGTGAAACCCAGGCGCTTCAGCATTGGGGATCTCGTCCTTAAAAGGGTCTCTTTGGCCACCAAAAACCCGGCCCATGGGAAGCTGGGGCCAAATTGGGAAGGACCTTACAGGGTAATCAACTGCAAGAGGCAAGGATCCTACTATTTGGAAGCCCTGGACGGAAGGAAGTTGGAGCACCCGTGGAACGTTGAACACCTAAGGAGGTACTATCAATGAAGGGTGGTCACGGACGAGCCATGAGATGGACGAGACCCTTGGACGTTTGAAGTAATGTGTTTAATATTTTCCAGTACTTTCTTATTATTATTATGTTTTAAGTAAATAAGTATTTTATGCTACTCATGGACGAAGTTATGTTGTATTATGTATTTTTTAATTCCCTAAAAGCACAAGCTCTTAAGCATGTGCCATGATTGTGGACGAATGATTACATAGTATGGATTTCTGAATATATATATGATGTGTTTTAAATATATGTATGATTGTATGGGAATCCTTCATTTTCTATGATTCAAAATGATCCACGGAAGGCGAAAAGCCAAAGACGAGTAAAATCCTTGGACGCAAGGAAGTATCGTCTAAAAGCTTTCCTTTAAATAAGGATAAAGCAAGAGAAATAAAGGTATGTCCGTCTAAGATCAAGACGAGACAAACCTGAAGTGTAATTGTCTATACCATGGACAAACAATGTGCGTGCTAAAACACCACAAACCCATAGACGAATCTAACCAACAACAATCCAGCCCATGGACGGGAATTTGTTGGGAAAATTTTAGACGAATCTAACCAACATAACAATCCAGCCCATGGACGAGAATTTGATGGGAAAATTTTATTAAGGACGAATAAATAATCGTCCTAAGTTTGAGCCACAAATTAAATTTGGCAAAAAGACATCATTCATATACATGAAGGAACTCGTCCATATGTTCAAGACGAGATAAAACCTAGTCCCACAACCACAATGGTATGGACGACATGAATGAAGTTTGTTCACAAAACTAAAGGAATATTGGCACAATGAACAATGAAAGAAAAGCATTCATACATTTATAAAATTCAAAGGGTAGACGACCACCGTCCAAAAACCCTTAAAAGAGTAGTGCTTATTCATAAAAGCTCGTCCATATACTTGGACGAGGAAATTGTGCTTGAATAAACTATAAAAGAAATAAACAAAAGCCCAAAACACTGGGCACCTCCAAACAAAATTAAAATAAAAACGTTCTAAAGGAAAATGAAATCACTTGGATTCACCACTGGGAGCAGTCTTTGGATCGTCTTGTGTCACCTCGTTATTGGCGTCCTCCACCACGTTGACGTCCTCAGAACTCGTCGCTAGCAAAGAACTCTCTGTAGCAAGAGGAAGCTTGAAGGAGTCAAAGTTTAAATCAGGGAAGGCTTCCTTGGCATCAGCACGGAAGTCTTCATAGCCAGCGGCATAGTGACTATCTAGACGACTCTTAAGCTCGTCAGACTTCTTGAAGGCTAAAATGGCTTCCTCACGAGCTTTCTCCAAGGACGAAGCAAACCCTGAAACTTCTCCCTCCAAGTAAGCAATACGAGTGTCCTTCTCGACACCATCTGCTTTGCGTTCTTCCACCTCTTCCTTTAATTTCGTCTCACATGCTAGCAAACGGTTGACTTCATCAGTCAGCCTAATCACCTCTCCCTTCTTCAACAAATTTTCATTAGTCAACTCTTTAGCCTTCTCTCTTGCCGTCTTGGCCTCCTCAGCAAGTTCCTTGGCCTGGCGCGCCGCTGTATAAAACTTTGACATAGCCTGTTCATGGACGAAGGAGAGTTAAAAAAAAAAAAGAGAAAAAGACAAGAAAAAGTACACAAGGACGAACTAAAGTCATACCTTGAAGAGGTCATGGATGCCAGAACGTTCAAATTCCTTCACTGACATGTTGTAGCATTGCTTAACTTCATTGTCAGTGACGATCCCTTTGAACGTCCTCCAGGCATACTCTTCGTCCAATATCAAGTTAGAGGGACGATCTGATTGCTCTGACGGATGAGACTTGCGAGGAGTCTTAGTTGGAGGGGGAGTAGGGTTAGACTGAACAGGATGAATTATCTGGACGGGCTCCACGTCGGCAGGAGGGTCGTCCAGATTCATCGTCGGAGAAGAAAATTTGGGGACCTTGGGAAGGGAAGTCTGAACGGTCTTTGGTTTTTTGGAGCCTCGACGACTGGGAAGGTTGTCCAGGTCCACAGCACTTGAAATCTTAGATTTTCTCTTCCCAGCCTGGACGGCAGTCTTCTGGACGACAGGAGGCACATGAGCGCCCTCGTCCCCACTAGTTACTGTTTTGTCTTTATTTTCTCTCATTGTCATAATTCCTGTGACGACGAAAATCAGTGGAGAAAGAGAAAGAAAGAATAGAAAGAAGTATTGAGGGACAGACGACACTTACTTCGTCGAGTGGTCTCCTCGTGACTTAAATTTTCAGGGGTAGGTTCTGGGCCAAGTCCCCACGTAGCCAAACTACTGAAACTTACTAAGTCGTGGAAAGTCCTTCTAGGGAAGGCACGTACGTGGTCGATTCGATCCAAGTAAGACCTGTCCAAACGTGGACGAGTAACAGCTGCACCAATAGAAGAATGGTGGTTAGACGATTGAAAGTTAGAAAAAGTGCAAGGAATAAAATAAATAACATGTAAAGAAAACATACCCTCAGGACGAAGGCGACCTATGGGGCTGGTAAAAGGAGGGAAGGGGGCATTACTAACATCTGTTGGGTCCCCAGCCCAGTTTCCAGAAATGATAAAAAAACTCTTGCTTCCAGAGCCTATCAGACGAGCTACGGCCTTTTATTAAACTATAGTGAGAGCCTCTGGACGAGAACTGGTAAAAACCAGCTGATTGTTTTATTTCTGAGGGCTTATAGCAGTAGAGGAACTCGTCTACTGTTATAGGACGATCCCCTTCCAGCGCCTCACGCCATAACACTTGCATAGCAACTATCGTCCTCCAACCATTGGGATTAAGTTGGTTAGGACCAACACCTAACCTATGAAGGAGACCTCTACAAAATGAATTTAGGGGAAACCTAAGACCAGCTAAAAGATAAGTCGAATATACTCCCAAACCAGAAGAAGGTGAACAACACCACTCTCCTTCCCTGGGCAGACGAGGTTCAAACTCGATAGGAATTTGGTATCTATCTACTAAGGTTTTTAACTTAGGAGCGTCTAAGGTGGACGCTACTTCAGGTGCACAGCTATATATTATGTTTTCCTCGTCCTCCTCCTCGTCCTGAGAAGGGCTGGGTGGCGCTCTGGACGAACTAGCTTCAGTTCCAGAGGCCATCCTACGTTGTATCTCTTGAAATTCTTCTAAGGAAACGCCTGGAACCCCGGACGAATATTGCTCGTCCGAGGAACTGCTACTAAAACTAGTGCTACCCTCACCACTCTCGTTACTTCCAGATGAGACGTCCTGATATTCGTCTATTTCCCTCTGTGTACTACTAGACGAAGACATAACTAAAGTAGATCAAAAAGAAAACCTAAAGGGAAGAGGAAGTACCTGAGAACTAGGACGAATGCTAGACGAGAACCTTGGACGAGATAGCAGAAGGAAGTTTATGAGAGAGGTGAAGGGTAAGAAAGAGAATGCGCCTATTTATAGGGCCCAGAAGTAGGGTCAGCGAAACGACACCATCCACTAAGAAGGTGACACGTGGCAATCGCGTGGGGAAACGTAATCGATTTGATTGCCCAACGAATTAAAGAATGACAGGTGGCAGGAGAAAGGGGGCAAAATCCCTATAATACCCCTGGACGACACCCTGGACAAGGGGGCAACTGATGGGATAGCAAAACACACATCTATGGTTCGTCCAGACCGGTCGTCCAGAGAGTTGCGGTTAGCCAAACATCAGGCCATCTTCGATTCGTCCCGATATCTCGTCCATAGGATGTTGGGCAATTGATCACTCCAGGGAATCAGATCGAGAGAATCGTCCATGCACAAGGTGCATGGACGACCATACAACTACATAACAAAGTATCGTCCATGCGCAAAGCACATGGACGACTACGCCAACACTTGGCGAACTTCGTAGCGGTTCATTAACCCGCATTCATCGCCGCCAATCCCTCCAACTTGATGTAACTTCCAATGGCGGTTATGATTCTCGTAGCCGTTGAGGAGGTTATGTCCGAATTCCAAGACTCTGGGGGAAGTTATTGAACTAATAACCGCCCTAGAGTATGGTATATAAGGCCTGGTCTTCATCATGCAAAGGTATGGATTTCCTGGGATTACATTAAGTAAAGTTGAAACTCTATTAGAAGACCAGAAAACTCACTTTACCATCGGAGGGTGTTTGGCCGGCTCAACCCGTTCACCCTTTGATTGCTTTCTCTTTTTGTAGGCCGCCGCTAGCGCTGCAGTCCACCGAAGCCGAAGTGTTCAACCAACTGATTTCTTCTCCACCATCAGTTAATATTAGGGAAATACCATATTATTAAATTACCTATGCCCATAACTGCAATTGTTTTAAAATCTTGAGTACTCATAACTACTTATCTATTTCCTAAACTCGTGGGAAATTATGTTCATTTGATTCTGTGGTCACTATTCATAATTCTATAATAGTCATTCTTCCTACAAGCTCATCTTTAAAATTATGACATGATTATTGGGTCTTGTTTGGAACTGTAAACATTGCCTATGCTATTCTCAAAAAATCATGGAATTCATCAGTTTAAAAATAGTAAATATTATTTACAAGGCATTTAGAAATAGTCAAGCTTACACTATTATTTTTAAAATATTACAAATCATTATCCAAAGACCCATTACAAATACCTATCAAATCTCAAAATACATTGAATATCTACTAACAATAAAAAGTCCATGAGAGATAAAAACCCATGGCAATATGTGCCATTGCTGCCCATTTTGTAAGACCCAAGGTGTGATGAAAGAAGAAAAAAGCCCAAGTGAAGAGGAGCACAAACACAGCCCAGCCAAAGGGTCTAGCCCATGTAAACAAGCCCAACATGAAGTTCCAGCCAAGGCAGCCCAAAGTAAAGGATTGAACCAGCCAGACAACTTTTCTCTCTTGTCCATCCTTGACCAAGGTTTAGCTAGAGAATTCCTTAAGGGACAACCAAATCTCTTAGACTTTCCATAAAAAAAAAAAAAAAAAAAAAAAAAAAAAAAAAAAAAAAAAAAAAAAAAAACTCTTAGACTAAACTAATGGCTGTCCCATCAACTTTCTACCACTGCCTCCCCTAATGTGAACAGTACCTAGAGGTTGTATTAGCAACTAAAGTCCAATAGGTAATGGGATTTCATCATCTTACTCAAAGCTCTAGCTCCAGTGGAAGGAGGCCATAACCAAGTTACTCAAACCTTAACAAATCAGCTCTCTAAATGCAAAAAATGTTCAAGAATTGGTTCATGCACCAAGCCCATGAATCCTAAAGGGGAAATTTTGGAAAATGTGGTTTGAAGGGGATAAAGGGATCTCTAGCAGAACACTTTAAAGTAGGCCTAAAATTTGACATTTGGCTTGGGGTGCGGAATCCTACTCTCTAGGGTCTAAATCTAAGTTGCAGCACCAAGATTATACCCTAATAATTGCCTTAATCCCATTGGCTGAAGCCAATCCCAAAAATCTTAGCATTTAATGCAAGATTACCCAAATATTCACCAAGCCCATGAATCCTAAAGGGGAAATTTTGGAAAATGTGGTTTGAAGGGGATAAAGGGATCTCTAGCAGAATACTCTAAAATAGGCCTAAAATTTGACACTTGGCTTGGGGTGCTGAATCCTACTCTCTAGGGTCCAAATCTCAGTTGCAGCACCAAGATTCTATCCTAATATCTGCCTTAATCCTATTGGTTGAAGCCAATCCCAAGAATCTCAGCATTTAATGCAAGATTACCCAAATATTCACTCATGTCTAATATTGCCCAAAGAAGCAAGGCCCAAAAGAAAATCTACCCTTTATAGCCAAATCCTAGAATGTGCAGTTAGCCCCTCTTATTGTTGATCAACCCTATGTTTTTGGATTCTTGCTAATCACCCCCTAAGCACCACTATAAAATGGTAATCACATTAGCTCCACCAACACACACACCAACCTCCCTGAAATTTATGTTATTCTTGTTGCTTTGCCATATTTCAACTTGTAGATTAGTTCCCCTAGTTCATAAATGATCCTTCTCAATCCATAAAATCCCACACT
The DNA here is from genome assembly GCA_019022515.1 of Quercus aquifolioides. Lineage (NCBI taxonomy): Eukaryota > Viridiplantae > Streptophyta > Magnoliopsida > Fagales > Fagaceae > Quercus > Quercus aquifolioides. Next base: position 180,349 of record JAFHAW010000247.1, read on the forward strand.
CACCTAACCTCAAACATTCCTTTTCCTTTTTCTACAAATCCTAAGTCCACAAATGCTCCATAATCAGTCAAAAACAACCCTCTTCCCCACTAAAGACTTAGCCTCATCATTATTTGCCTCCATTTTACTATGAACTCACACACCCGTTCACTCAAAATAGCCTTTACTACCCCGCACATATCCTACATTCCCTAAGAATCTTGGCTTAACATCTGTTGCTTTAAGCTGGAGTCTTTCTCTTTCCCTTCATATCATGCTAAATAAGCCATTTCTTCTCACCATGGAACTTTTGGTCTTTACTTTTCGCTTTTTCCTTGAAGGATATAATATGTTTGTAATAATGAAAACTTTTCCTCATATTGACATAGTAGCAGTAGAAAGTACCTTGGACCACCTTGACCGAGATACATAAGAACTTTCTGAAGTGAACACTTTCTTAAATTCGTTCAATAATTGACTGTTGGACCATCAGTTTAATTTTACCTTACCGCTAGAGAATTTCATTTTCTTGCATTGTTGTAACAGAAGTACTAATCTATTAATCAACCATCATGAAGTGTTTTATCAGGCCTTAATGCTTTTCTTGCTAAGGTGCAACATTTATTTCTTTATCACTACACCGAAAGCCTTTGGGTATCATCTTAAGCCCAATGTTGAGCTTCGGCTTGGCCTCCCCATATTTTATTCAAGAACATCGATTTCCTCCTTTTAAGAGTTCCAATAACTTTTAAGTAGACTTTGTGATGTACTTTTGTGCTAGAATCTCATTCTCTTTATCTTGTGTGTGTTTGTTTCTTCAAAAAAATGATGATAACAAAAAGGTTGTCATGAAAGATATTAATTGTCTCAAAAAAACAATAAATATGTACTTTCTCATTTCATAGAATAATGAATCTCACTAATTAAATTTATAGTGAAACCCATTTTTCATGTGAGACGAATGAGTTTGGATTTGGCTTCACCCATTATCTAATTGCCGTAAAAAAAAAAAAAAAATCATATCAACAATTTGTAAAACTGTTCGTATAATAATTTATGATTATAGCATTACTCTTCTTTTTTATATAGCGATATTAACTGATACTTTAATTCTATCTTTATTTTACGTTCACATTATTGAACAGAATATATTCTCCTCATTTTCCCTACAAGCATGGTCATTTGGAAGGAGTGAAGCTAGAAAAAAAGGGTCAATTGGACTGTATTGAACCCCAACTGTGCCTAAAGCTGCAACTAAACCCGGTTTGCAAGCTCAACTCCATCTTCTTCAGAAGTACCACTTTCTTTCCCATGCACCTGAACAGGCTTATATGTATATATTTTGGCGCAATACAAGTAGTAAATAAGATTTACGACTTGCAACAATGTGAGTAGCCAGTAAAAGTATTCCAACTTTCCCTTACTCAGATTGTCATTCCGAAGCCAGTTTGATCCATTAGGCCCAGCACTAAACTTGTGCACTATGGAAACCAGTAGCGAGCTGAAATAATTCCCAAATGAAATAGCCAACCAAAACAATGCCATAGCAGTGCTCCTCATGCTTTCTGGTGCCTGGTCGTAGAAAAACTCAAGATGTCCTATGGACATGAAAGCTTCAGCAATCCCATGAAGGCAATACTGTGGTACAAGCCAAAATACTGATACAGGGATAGCAGGATGAGGCTGATCGATGAGCCCGTGTGCTAAAGCCACATTTTTACGCTTCACTTCCACGAACCCGGCAACTAGAGTGGCGAGTATGGAGATAACAAACCCGATTCCCATTCGATGCAAGAAGGTGATGCCACGGTCAAGCCCAGTGAATTTGTGAGCCAAGGGAATGAAAAGACGGTCATAAAATGCGATTGTGATGAGCATGGTGACATAGGCGAAGACAGTCATGGAGCCAGCAGGGATTTGGAAGGATTTTGTGATGTGCCTATTCATGGTTTTGGCCTGTAGAATTGAGAATGTGCTTTGTTGTGCATAGACTGTGATAAGAAGGATGCCTGCAGCCCATATAGGACCCATTCCGATCACTGATTTTAATTCTTCCACTCTATGAACAGTGTTCAATCTCCAAAAGTTTGGTGCTCGCCCAGATTTGAGGTTGTCTTCTTCTGTAACAATAGCTGCCTTGTCAAGGAACCTGCAATAATAAGCATATACATGCTAGAAATTAGTACAATCTACTAGCTTCAAAAGTGTCGTCTGTGACAATATCTGGGTGGGTCTCTCATGGGCTGAAAATAGGGGGCCTAATTATGACCCACAAGGAAGCCCATTGGGTTTTTTTTTGGTTGAGAAACAGCCCATTGGGCTTCTAAGTCGAAAGAACTAAAAGGCTACACATTTTTCTATAAATAATATGCAACTTGGTACTGTATTAATTTGGTAACTCCATCGCAATAAAATATGAAAAATTATGAAAAATGTTACGTTTTAAAACCTACTAATTTAGTTGGGGTATATTATATATATTACTCTACAATCTCTTAAACCTCAAACAAAACAGGAAATAAAAACAAATATAATATATGTAAGAGAAGACAGAAAAATATAAAGGAAGAAAGGGGGGAGAAAAAAGACTTTTCCAATAGATGGGTCATTGAAATTAGGTAATAAGTAGGGATGAGTCAGATTACATATCTTAATAATTTGAGGTAGGACGACTCTTAATATTTCCTAAAGGTTACCGTATATGATATGATAGAAATATAGTATGTGGTGCTGATCATCAACATGTTTATAAAAAGTGGCACGCTGCTCAACATGTTCTAAGAATGCGACCCCTACATTCCATGGACAATGATTGAGTCGTCCGTGGGCTTCCAGTTAAATGACAGCCATATATGATAATTGTCTTTTTTTTTTTTTTTTTGGTTTCCCGCCCGGTATCCGGAGCTTCGCCCCGACTAATCCGGACCCGACCTGGGTCGCGCACCTGGAGTTGGTGGGTGAGTCTCCCAACGAAGGCTACTGCGTACACAAGGACTCGAACTTGAGACCTTGCTTAAGCTGGAACAAGCCGCTTACCACTTGATCCAACCCCTCGTTGGTATATGATAATTGTCTCTCCATAATAGATGATGATAATGCAACCACCGAATTGGTGATCCGTGATCCCTATTGATTCCAATCATACCAAGACAAAAAGGAAAATAACAAAAAAAAAAAAAAAAAAAAATTTGTTGCCAGCGTAAAGCAATACAAAATTGTTTCCTATTGCATGACAATAATGTGGGTCATACAAAGGGAAATCCTTTTTCATCCTAGGGCCAATTTCTTTTTTGTAAAATTATTCTTGTTTACTACTTATAAAAAATGTTTACCAGGATGACTTTTAGTTTTGTGAAAATAAATATGCAAGTTTCTCAGCCAAAAAAAAAAAAAAAAAAAAACCCTTATACGTAGGAGTAAAATTTTAGGTGAAGATGTTTTGATGTTTCTTTTTATTTGATGTACTTCAAATAATTGATTTTGTTTCCTTATTTCCCAAAAAGAGAAATCAGATTTCTATCAATGTTCAATGGATGAATACCTTTCTAAAACTTACCACTATAATGCAAGATATTAGCTAATTTATCACTATTCTCTCTCCATTACTGTGAAAAAGGAAAATTTTGTTTCTATTGGCAAATCATATATAAAAATAATTACTGATCATATTCATGAGATGATATTACATGCATCAGCTGTATGTATCCCCCTTTCACATGGGGTTGGTGAACCCATCTCAAATGTGAGGGGGAATACGTGCACCCCATACATGGTAAATTTTTCCCATATTCATATGTTGTTGTAATTAAAGATTAAAGTACAAGATGAGGATAATGTCACATATATATTATACTTCGTGACCATAGTGTTTTTAAGAGACACTAAGTAGATAAGTGAGGGAAGGATTTTTAGCTAAATTAAATATCAACGAACAGTGGTGGGGAAGGAAGAAGGGTGTTCATATTTGAAATAGATTTCTTTTATGGTTAATATTACATATTAGAAATTTAAAGATATAAAAATCGTCAAGTTATTTAATAATTTAAATGATTTGATAATTTATATAGTACTATTAGATCCAGGATTAAAATATTAATCTTGAGATGTACTATTTCTATGTCTAATAATACACATATTCTAATTAAGTTCATGGGTATATACTAAGGAAGTCAATACCGTACCGGAAGCTGTTTCGGTTTGATCATTGGTACGAAATATTTCGGTACCGGTTGATACCGGTGTACCGTTTCGAAATTATCGCTAATTTTATATATTATATAAAATATTACAATCTAACACAACCCAACATTGTAATTGTAAAATTATAATAATAATATAGATATTCAGGTACATATATAGATTTTTTTTTTTTTTTACCTTGCATTAATTCCTAAAAAATATGTAGTTTTATAATGAAAAATATAATAAAAGAAAAAAAAAATAAAGGCTTAATTCTTGAACAACAAGCGGAAATGTCATATCATATGAGTACAATTCAATCAACTAAAAAAATAAAGAAAAAAGCTTAAATTTTAAATTTAAAAAAGACTGTAGCTGTCATTCACATTGAAAAAGGCAGAACCCAAAGCTTTTTTCAAACTCTTAACACCCTCCAACCACGTGTCCTAGAAACTCACTTTTAATATATATATTTTAACTTCTGCATTGAGAAGAGCACTAGTCAGCGTACAAAACAAAAACAAGAAGGAAATAAACTTGGCATACCTTCCAACCAGATCTTCAGTACACCCACAAGAAAAACATGTAAAACAGAGGAGAAGAAGGACGTAAGGGTGAGAAGAAGGCTGTAAAACTAAAACAGTGCAAGAAGGAGAAACAGAGAAGGTTGCAAGGCTGAAAGCGGTGGCGATAACATTTTCTTGGCTTTTTTCTCTTTTAGTGATATGTTTTTCTGGTTTTTTCTTTACCGGCCCGAATCAGATTTACCGGCCGGAACACCCGATTTTCGCCGGTAAGGCCGGTACAGTCCGGTATCGGCCGAAATTTGAAGCGGAACGAAACGTAAGTATTTCTGTACCGGTTCACCGACCGGTAAGAAAAATACCGGCCGTACCGGCCGGTACGGTACGGTATTAACTTCTTTGGTATATACAAGGATTGCTTGTACACCGTTTTTAGAGTTGATCGATGCAAGAGGGAAATTTCTTTTGTTTTAAAAAAAGTTGGGGGCGAAGGGTTTTAAAAGCTGCGTGCAAAGTTTATGATAGCCTACCAAGTACCAAATTCTATAGTGCTCTTGGATGCAACTAATTTCCAAATTAGATAACCCTCCTTAATTGATGTAACTTTTGAGAGATAGAAAGTGGCACTTACTTCATGTGCTTAGAGTGAACAAGTTTCCCTGCCGAAGAAATTGAGGCATCAAGCTCGTCATTTTGGTATAATAATTTAGGATCATAAACCATAGGCAGCTTTCTCTTCTTGTAGGCGGCCACAATCACTTGTACCAATCGGGTAAATGGACTCCCAACTGGATCCAAGTTCCGGTAAAGCGGGTACCCGATAATAAAAGTAATAACTGAGATTAACATAGCGATGGTGGGAACGCCAAGGCCCCAACCCCATCCAACGTTATCTTGAATATAAACAAGAACGGTCACAGCCACTAGTATGGATGCCCCCATGACAAAATAGTACCAGTTGAAAAAAGTCCACGGCTTGGTGTTTTGCTTAGGATCCGTCTCATCAAATTGATCTGCCCCGAATGCCACTACACAGGGTCGGATCCCACCCGATCCTATGGCTCCTAGTAGGAGAGATATGTATAGGATTGCCTCCTGTCCGGCATCGGCTTCTCTGCACACTCGATCACCTTTACATGGGGGTGGCCTAAGTTGTGGCAGTACTGCTGAGAGTGTTAAGCTAATCATGCCCTACACATATTAATTAGGAGGAAAACAAATTCCTTGCTTAGGTGAAGATAGCACAAGAAAGGAAGGGGAGAAAAAAGATAACGTATTCCCCTTTTATCATATATTTTTTATTATTAGCACAGTAAATTTAAGACTTGACAAAAAGTAACCGAACTAAAATTTTGATGCAAGTATTCTGGTTTGGTAGTATAATGTTTACGGGGTTAGTCATTTTTTTTTTAATGGTGCTAGTTAGTTACATGTTATAAGTAGTATGCCATACAGCTAATGCATACTAGAGAATCAAGACAGTTATAGAACTTTCATAAATAAATAAAAAAAAAAAATAAAATAAAAAAAAATAAAAAAAAAGAGACTGTTATAGAACTGATCTATATTGTCTAAAATTTTATTTGTTGTTTGGATAATCTTTAAGGAAAACCACTTAAATTTCTTCAATTATGTAGGCAATTCTATGAATTTTTACCTTAATTAGCTGATTAGATAATCAAATGAATTTCTAAAAATTCTTTTTCTATTTCTATAGATTTATAAAAACCATTTTGCAGTGTCAAAATAAGGAACGTGATATAAAAATGGAGATTTTTTTTAATTATCTTTTTTCCAAAAGAAGAAAAAAAATACATAAAATGATCTTTAGGGATTGTTTACTCATTAAACTATTTGTTTACACAACAGTGATTTTCTTTATTTCTCTCTTTATCACTCCATATACACGGATATTATTGGTAGCACCTCAACATTTTATAGGAATCTCCTTGATGTATGTCATATTTACACCTCAACTTCTTTTTAGAGAGAGAGAGAGAGAGAGAGAGAGAGAGAGTCTTTACTATTTGGTATACGATGGAAGCAACTGTTATGGTCCAGAACCGACCAACAAATGCATCAGAGATAAAGGCCCCAAGCAAAGGTGTCAAGCTTGCAGTCCCTCCAAAGTTGGTGAGGGTGTTAGCTGCTTTGGTTACTGGCATATGCAGCTGTGTTGTTAAGTAGTTAATCATATTAGTACTAAATCCTACCACAGCCAACTTCTCACAAATCTCGTTTGCTACACACCAAAAAAAAAAAAAAATCATCATCAAAACTAGTACATCCTCATAAAACAAAAGAAGCAAAAGAGAAAATTAAGTTTGTTGTATGAGTGCTGCGAAAGCTTACCAAAGATGAAGGGCATTGTGACCCACCCTCCTTTTTTCCTTCTTCCATGGTTCCCTTTCTCCTCCATCTTCTTAGTTTTCTAGTACTACAATGGCACCCCAAAGTGGCAAACCCTCTTATTTATAAGCTGTGTGGACTGAAAATTTGAACGCAGTAATTATTTAATGTAACTTGTCCTCGGCAGATTTTCTATTATACACGTGTATGGCCACGAATGAGATGTTTAAGACTAACACAAATAACGGTGTGTAATAGGGGTTCATAAAAAAAAAAAAAAAAAAAAAAAAAAAAAAAAAAAAAGGGTGTGTAATAGGGTTGGACAGAGAAGTCATTGTCATTTTTAACTTTTTCCTCATCTTGTGTTAACATATTACTCTGATGATATGTGATTCGGAGATTTTTTATAAGGACTTATGGACTCACTGAACTTCCTTGTTATTATTGGCTAATAAGACCCATAGGGATCAGAAATAATATCACAATTCAAAATGCACACCTGGTATAGCCGGTAAACTAAGAATAATATCCTGTGTAGTGTCTAAAGTATAAATTAAAAAAAAAAAAAAAATTCCTAAAAAAAGAGAGAAGGTTTGGGTTCTAGGTACTAGGGAGTGGAATCTGAAGCATGCCGGAGTATATCTTCGATCCACTATATTTGTCACGTCATACGTTTTATGGGTTGTTTTGTCATTTCACGGTTCACTGCAGTTCAACAAGAGCACAGTTCAGCACAGAAAATTATTGAAATTGATTACTTCTACTTGAACGATGGAGAGAGACAGAAAATACGAGTTTTATTGACAGATGCCATGGGGGATCCAGTAATAAACTATCTTAAATTTTTTTTTAATGAAAAAATGAAAAAAGAATTAACTTTTTTTTTTAACACTTTTTAAATTTCGCTTAAAAAATTTCAAAAAATGGATGATTGTTGATACCTATTTTTGACATAAGGCCCAATAGTAGAAGAAACCTAATAGTAAGGGAGATGAGAAGAAAACGAGGGGCAAAATGGTAAAAAAAAGAGACGTAATAAGCCCAGTTGGTTGACGTGGCAAGATTGATAGCTAACAGGTCCATGAAAGTAACAAGAAGTAAATGGGCTGAAAAAGCCCAATGAATAAAGTGGTAAACTTAATTGGGCTGACATGGCAAGAATAAGGGCTAATAAACCCATACGAGTAATAAGAGGTAAAGATGTAGTAAAAGGGCCAAGGAAGCTTAAGGAATCAGTCAGTAAACCCATGGGAGTAAAAGGAGGTAAAAAAAAAAACGTAAATGGGCTAAGGAAGCCCAATGAATAAAGTGGTAAACTCAATGGGTAGGAATGGTTGCCAACAAACCCATAAGAATGATAAGAGGTAAAGATGTAGTAAACAGGCTGAGGAAGCCCAAAGGAGAGTATTAATGGGCTGATACAGTAAGAATACCAGCTAGCAAGTCCATGGGAGTAATAAGAAGTAAAAGCAAGACAAATGCCATAGCAAACACAATGAAGCAGTATGGTAGGATTAATGGCTAAAAGGCCCACAACCATGAATAAGAGAGACAAGACGTGGGCCTAGCAGGCTATGGAGACAAAGGCTTTCACCTGAACAATACCCAACCCAGGAAGGGATAAAAGGAAGAAAATGTAAGCCTAAAAGCCCACGCATCCTTCATGCCACAAAGGACAAACACAAACCAGTACGCACAGCAGATCCAGACAACGCAAGAGTAGTAGAAATGGTGTGAAGGCCAGAAGGAGACAAATATAGATGGAGTGGAACTTGCATAAAGGACCAGGGCACCACCTACTTGTACTTAGCCAATGCATGGGAGGTGTGCCATAGGTCAGGGTATTCAGAGGGTGTGGTTTGGCGATGGAGAGAAAACGGTGTCTATTCTAGGGTTCTTGCCCAAGCTTCTTTGGGGTAATGCCTTGCTGGGATGACATTTCACCCAAAAGATGTAAGTATGGGTTGGGATCACTTAATGCATGCCATAGAGGTAGGTGGTGAGGTAGCTTAACCTTTATCTATTGAGGTGAAACAAAAACAGAGAGAGGTAAGAAACAAGACAAGTAATTATTTCTGGAAATGGGGAGTGGTGCAACCAACACACTCTGGGCAAAGGTAATGGCTGGACAACTGGCAGGTTAGTGAGCAGTCTTGGAGAGATGCCCACAAGAAGCCAAAAACGGTTAAGGGATAAAAGGGGTAAATTCCACGATGGCAGACGGTATAAAAAGGGGTAGCCATGAATAGTAAAGAGGGGGGGGGGGGGGGAGGAAGAAAGCAAGAGGTAGGAAAGAATAGAGGAGAAAACACGGAGAGAAAAAGAAAAGGTAGAAAGATTGAGTGAAAGAAAACTAGAGAGAAAGTAAGGCAATAGGAATAGAGGCACGCATCAATAGATCACCTTTTCTCTCCTTTACGACATACCCATTCTCTAAAGATTGTAAGTCAAAACTCAAACCATTTAGGCCCTTTGCCTAAAGCGAGTAACTTCTATGGCAGGAGCCCTTTGTTGAGGTTACTCGCGTTGGAGATTGGTTCCCTTCTTGGGTTCGCTTCTGTTGAAAAACTCAGCCCATAATCTAGCAGACAAGTTGTTTCATTGGTTATGCTTATTGGATGATATTCTTATTGCTTGGCTAGAAGTTACAAAGTTATTTACCTTTTTCTACTGTAGTGTTATTTCTACTTGATGTGTTGTTCTGCTATAACCCTGTTAACTTTATTTACGGTGTTGGCTTTATTTAGTACGTTTTATTATCACAGTTATCTTGTTGTAGTGTATTCTTGCCGTAATACTTGTAACAGTCACTCCTGCCGTGACCACGTCTTGCGTCCAGCCCATAGCACTCATATCAGGACCCGTCTACGATGGGTAAGCCTAACTTGTGCATAAGCTAGGCTGAAGCACGGTTCTAGCGAGGCCAGTCCTTACTCTCTTACCTCATATTAATGGGTCATAGCATAGTAGAAGGGGTCGAGGCCCAGCAGTGCAAAAAGGCCCCCACATTTAAATTGGCGACTTCACTAGGGAGTTGGGAGAAAGACAAGGAAAGCAAACAAAATCTGTCACAAGTTATGCCCCCAAGATCAAAGACGATGAGGAATATGAGTGTTGTGCCATCGCAGGTGGAATCAAAGCCAGCCACACCGCACCAGCCCAATCAAATAGAGGGTGCCAACAGAGCAAGGGCTAGGCCATAGCAGCAACAAAGGAATCCTACTGACAATACTAACTTCTTTATTGAAGTATTGCAGTTAGTACAACATTCCCAACAACAGCTGATGGAGGAGATCTGCCAACTAAAGGCATATAAGATGAAGGAAAAGGGGAGTCAACATGATCCCGAGCAAATGGTAGACAAGGAAGAGACTCCTGTGGGTAGTGGCCCGCAGAACACAGAACAAAGTTTCATCACGATAGCTGATGTAGCAGCATTGCTAGAACAAGAGGCCAAGGCTCCTAAAGAAAGATTTTATTCAAGGAGACCTCCGTACCCCTTGAGGATACTCAGCAAGCCATATCCCAATAGGTACAAGTCACGAACCTTCGCACAGTATGATGGCAAGAAGGGAAGTGTCGTCGAACATGTAAGAAAGTTTATGAATACCCTTGGTCCCTATGCAGTAGACAAGGCCTTTTCCTCCAAGAGTTTTCAAAGCCTTTATGTGACCAGGCATACACCTGGTACACTAGCTTGAAGCTAGGATCAATCTCAATGTGGGATGATATGGTATATGTATTCTGCACCAAGTATTTCCACAGAGAAAAAATAGTGACACTTGCAACTTTGCAAGGCACCAAGCAAAGAAGTGGAGAAGACCTCATAGAATATATCAAGAGGATCAGGTATATAGCCCTTGACTGCTATGATTACTACAAGGAGAAGACATTGGTGGAAATGTGTATGGGCAATATGATTATCAAATACATGGTTGTCCTGGATAACCTAGAACTTTCCCAGTTCACCTAGCTGTTACAAAAGGCCAGGCAGACAACCCAATCAATCAGACCCAGCTCTGACGGGCCTAAGGAGTGGAAATCTGCACCGTAAGCCATGACAGTGTCCACTGGTGAGAAGAGAAAGAAGTTAGAAATGAGGGAGTACGAGAGTCCTCCACTAATACTATGTACACCAAAAGAGCTAGATGTGCTCCTAGACAGGTGGATTATAGATGGAGGTTTTCAAACCCAATTATGTTTCTAGAGAGCCCACTAAAGAAGAGCGGAAAGACCCGCGTTTCTACCACCTACATAATTATATGGAGCACACTACCATAGAATGCTGGGCACTCTACAGATTAGTGCATCGCAAGATTGAAGAAGGAACCCTTGAACTATTCCAACCAGAGGTCTAGAGGAACCCACTTCCTAATCACAAAGGGAAGGGGATAGCAGCAGTTGTCATTTGCGCAGACAAAGGTGAAGACAAAGAGGAAAGACCATCACTACCAGCCACAACCATTACAACCTTGCAAATAAGCTCTCGGTTTAAAATTTTGTTTAACCAATTGGAGCTTATAGCAAACGAACGAAGGATAGCCACGAAAGATTCGGTAAGCATTGCTTCAGGAGCGGGAATAGAATGCCTCACTACAAAGACTCAAAATGACAGAGCCTTTCAGTGATGAAAACATGGAGATGGGATACCCGGACCACAGAAAGCCCTTTTACTTGGCAGCCTTCATAAATCAAATTCCCATTAAGAAAGCCCTAGTTGACATAGGAGCTTCAGTAAATCTTATCCCATTTAGCACACTACAAGCAATAGGAATACCAGAGAATAAGATTCAGGGATACCCAATGGAGGTGACAGGGTTTGGAGGAAAAGGCAAGTACACAGCAGGATACATACAACTATGGCTAAAGGTAGGACTAATAGCCTTCTTAGCTCAATTCCACATGGTGAAGATGGAAGTTTCTTACCATATACTACTTGGAAGGTCGTGGCTGCACAAGAATTGCCTCATTCTGCCCACATATCACCAGTGCGTGAAAGGGAGATTGAATGGTAGAATGATACAAATTATAGCAAACTCATCCCCATTCGAACAGGCAAAAGCTCACTTAGTCAAAACTATGTTCTATGACGAGTGGGCACCATTTGGGGAAAGTTCAATATCCAAGCTGACTGGCATCTTTGTCCCCAATTGGGAGGACATTCAAGATGGCCCAGAACCCAATTTAAGGGAGTTATTGTTGTGAAAAAGAAAAAGAAGAGAGGCGCCAACCCCAGAGCCAGACAGTACGCCACGATGCATCAAGGTCCAAGCACCTGACAAAAGGATAAAATATAAATAATGAAGGTGTGCGGGGCCTACCTACAGCACGTAAGGGGGTCCTAGTGAAGAGCTATAGCATAAGACCCTAGTATGCTACGTGGCCCAAGAAAGTTCAGGCAAAGAAAGTAACACAGAAGGAGAAAAGAGGATCACGACAGAGAAGGAAGTACAAGTAACAGTAAAAGAAAAGCTGGAGGAAAGCGACTTGGGCATAGACCCACAAAAGCCAAGACCAATTTCAATAAGTTCAAAGTCATCAAAGGAGGAAATGGCAAAATTGATCCTGTTATTGAAGGAGTTCAGAGACATTTTTGCATAAGATTATAGCAAAATGCCTAAGCTAGACCCAAGGTTGGTGGTACACACCACTACAACTAAATGTGTTTTTAGTGACGAAAATTAGTGAGGAAATATTTTTAGTCACTAAAAATACAGATGTAGCAATGAGATATGGATTTTGTCGCTAATAATGAAAAAAATTATAACATTTAGCGATGAAAATTAATTTTTGTCATATAGGTGATCTGAATTATGGGTGCTAGTGGAGAAAAATTTGGCGTGAGCTTAATTAATCTATAGCGATGAAATATTTTGTCGCTAAAAGTTGAAATTTTTAGTGACGAAACATTTTGTCGCTGTAGGTGTTGCTATGAATAGTATTGGTGAAAAAACCCATTTCGTTGCTAAAAGTAAGAATTAGCGACCGAAAACAATTGTCACTAAAAATAATCACATAAAAATGGGTTTTTCATTATAGGTTTTTGGCGATGAAATCAAAATTCATCACTAAAAGTATACTATAGTGACGAAATCTGGATTCCGTTGCTAAAAATCGTAACAAAATTTGGCTTCTTTGGCGACAAAATTAAACTTCATTGCTAAAAGCATGTTTATAGTGACGAAATTAATTTCGTCGCTAAAAGCATAACAAAAATCTGGGATCTTTTGCGACAAAAAATTAGGCAATAGCGATGAAAAATTTTCGTTGCTATAGTTTATACTATAAATAAAACCGGTTCAGTTTTTTTAATCAAACCCTAACATTTTTTTCCTCACTCTTTCTCTCTCTGCGCTGTTTACTCTCTATCTCTTTCCACCGTTCTCCGTCGAGCTCCTTTGCCGCCGTCGCTCCATTCGCTGCCATTGATTCCTTTCGCTACCATTGAGCTCCCCTCGTCGTCCATTCCCTTCACCGCCGATCCCCTCTCCCTCCTCCCGATGCGTCAGCCCCTCTCTCTCTCTCTCTCTTTCTGTCTTTTATCTCTCTTTTTATCTTTTAGTCTCTCTCTCTCTCTCTCTCTCTCTCTCTCTCTCTCTATATATATATATATATATATATATATATATATACCTATGTGTTATATGAATTTTGTTCCATTTCATTTGACTCTAGTTGTTGTTTTTCTTTTTGTTTTTTTGATAAATGTTGTTTTTTTGTTTCGATATTAGTGCAAGATTTCATGTTGGAAGCTGAAATTTGTACATGTTAGATGATTCTTTTATTGATTCTATTGAATTTTTTTTTTTTTTTTTTTTTTTTTGGTTTTTGGAAAATGGGTTTGCTAGACTAAGCTGTATAAATACATATTTGTTTGGTTGGATTGAAGTGAGTGAGTGAGATTTTTGGAAATGTAAGTTTAGGGTCTTGTGTTGTTTAGTTAGATTAATATGAATGGGTTCGCAATTGAATGAAATAAAAATGATTTCTTAATGAAAATATTAGCATAGAGAAGGAAACTATGAAGCTACAGCTATTTACAATACAATATGAGTAATGGGCATAGACCCCACAAGGATATTAAAGAGTCTCATGCAATGGATTTTTGGAAAAAATAGATTATGAATGTTTTGGAAGGGTTTTTTGAAAGTGGATAAGGTTATATATGCTGTGGGATTGGAGACAGTTGAGGTTTTAGAAAAATGTTTGATATGATGTCTTGAAGATTAGATGTAATAAAATGGAAATATTGACAAGCACTTAAATGTTGCATCGCACATGTTTGACTGATTTTCTTGATATTTCATCCCGCTCTTCTTTTATTTTTTGTCAACCAAACATAAATAGATCTAGTACTAGACATCATCTCTATTTACTATTGGGGTTTTGCAGAATGCAGTTTTTGTCTCACTTGCTGAGAAGAAAGCTGAAACAGTCGTGGTGATCTTAGTATTATAATCCATAATTGTTTTTTATTTTTTTTACCAACATTTAAAAAGTTCTATGATTAATTAATGAAATGTTGTTCGGTTTTTGGGGCTTACAGGTGGTAAGAGAGCAATTCTGACTGCTTTATGTGTTGCATTTGGGTGCCGAGCTAAAGGGACCCAAAGAGCATCCACCTTCATTTGCATTTGACTGCTTTTGTGAGTTCTGAATTTTTGTTTTTGCTTTTACATATTAATTTTTGTTTGTGGTTTTTTTTTTTTTGCACAATAAAATGACATTTTGGAAGTTTAAATTAATGCTATAAAATCCGATATGGATGCTAAAATGGAGAAGGTAATTGATGCTGTACTTGTTATCATTCCTTTGTAACCCCGTTGGGGTTTAATAAGCTCAAAGAGAGATCATAACACCTTATTATACATAATTTTCCAAATTTAGCACACTCTTACATATTTGTATACACATTTACTAAAATATTTTTATAATGGCATTGAATGGTCACTTGGTTTCACTTTATGTAAAAGGTGATTAAAATGTGTGCAACCACCTTTTAAATGATGATCCTTTATTTGTGGAGATGCTAAAAGTCTAAAAAGGAAGGAAAAAGAGAGCCTTTAGAGTCAACAATGGATCTATGATGTATTGATTTCCATATTGAGACTATATTATTTTATCAAGCCTTTAGAAATGATAACTGAATAGTGGGAGTTATTATTAAATATAGTAAAACATATAAGTTTGATAATGGATACAAGTCTAGTTTAGGGGAAAAAAAAAATTGTCTGCAAATCATCATTATTACTTGTAACTTACAAGCATAGTAACTTTTTTATTTTTTTGTTTTTGGTAGGCAACTCATTATTTGTTTGTGGTCATTTTGGATTTTTTGGTAGAGGTGTGTGCTGGCTTAAGCATTAAGCATAATAAGTAATTTCTCATTAAATTCTTGTAAACATTATATTTTGGGATGTTGATAATTGGTTTTGTGGTGGGTTGTTGTGTTGGAATAAGCAGGTGGCTTGCAAAGTGTTATAAGGTGGTTTAAATTCATATTGGGAGTATTTCTTATTGTTTTGGGAATTGTGAATGGATATTGTTAAATTATATGTGATAGATATTATTTAATTGTTTTCAATACTTATAAGCATTATATATTGTTTTATTGAGAATTGGTATTGTGGTGAGTTGTTGTATTGGAGCAAGCGGATGGCTTGCATAGTGTTATAAGGTGGTTTAAATTTATATTGGGAGCGTTTCTTATTTTTTTGGAATTGTGAATGGATATTATTGATTTATATGTGGTGGATATTATTTAACTGTTTTCAATACTTGTAAGCATTATATATTGTGTTGTTGATAATTGGTATTGTGATGGGTTGTTGTGTTGGAGCCAGCATGTGGCTTGTATGGTATTATAAGTAGGGCTGTCCACGGGTCGGGCCGGGTCGGTTTTGGGCCCAACCCGGACTCGACCCGCCGGCGTCGGGTGGGAGGGTGGAGGAACCCGGAACCGACCGCCGGAAAAATCGGTCGAGTCGGTTTCGGGTGAGGTGAGCGTCGGTCGGGTCGGTCGGGCGCCGGAGTAAAAAAAATCTTCGAAATCTGGAAAAAAAAAGTCGCCGGAATCTGAAAAAAGTCGCCGGAATCTGGAAAATCTTGCCGGAATCTGGAAAAACACGCCGGTATCTGCATTTTTTTCGCCGGAATCTGAAATTTTTCACTAAAAATTGTTGGAATAGGCCGGATCTGGATAAATCCCACTAGATCTAGCCTGATTTGGTCGAGATCTCCTCGGATTTGGTCGAGATCTCCTCGGATTTGGCTTGATTTTGCAGGTTTGGCCGGATTTTTTATACATCTCCGGTCGGGTTCGGGTTGCTCGGGTTTTGGAGAAGCAAACCCGCCACTCGACCCGCCGTGTCGGTTCTTGAGAACGGAAACCCGCCGCCGACCGACTGGACCTTCGGTTCGGGCCGGAATCGGGTCTCCGGCGGGCGGTTTTGCCGGGTTGTCGGGCTCCGGTCGGGTCTGGACAGCCCTAATTATAAGGTGGTTTAAATTCATATTGGGAGTGTTTCTTATTTTTTTGGGAATTGTGAATGGATATTGTTGGATTATATGTGATGGATATTATTTGATTGTTTTCAGTACTTGTAAGCATTATATATTATTTTGTTGATAATTGGCATTGTGGTGGGTTGTTGAGTTGTAGCAAGCGGGTGGCTTGCGTGGTATTATAAGGTGGTTTAAATTCATATTGGGAGTGTTTCTTATATTTTGCAATTGTGAATGGATATTGTTGATTTATATGTGATGTATATTATTTAATTGTTTTTAATACTTGTAAGCATTATATATTGTGATGTTGAGAATTGGTATTTTGGAGGGTTGTTGTGTTGGGGCAAGCGAGTGGTTTGTATGGTGTTATAAGGTGATTTAAATTCATATTGAGAGTGTTTCTTATTTTTTTGGAATTGTGAATGGATTTTTTTGATTTATATGTGATGGATATTATTTAATTGTTTTCTATACTTGTAAGCATTATATACTATTTTGTTGATGATTGATATTGTGGTGGCTTGTTGAGTTGGAGCAAGTGAGTGGCTTGCATGGTGTTATAAGGTGGTTTAAATTGATATTAGGAGTGTTTGATTGTGCAATGTATATTTGTTTAAGTATTAATATAGACATGTGCATTCATGAATGGGATAGGACTTCATTTAAGTAGCCTATAGACTTAAATGTTAAAATACATTATGCATGAGTTGTCCTTATTTTGCTGAAGTAATATTCACCTTACCTATGGGTGTGGTTCGTCTTCAAGCTGAAAGACTTATTGGTTAGTATTTTATCTTAGCAATTGTGTTACACTACATGGTGTGACTACTTTTAATGCATTATTTGAAACTAATTGTATTACATTACACTTGAAAATCTATATTTGCTTTTTACAAATTATATATTAGGAGTTGTGATATTTATTTATTGGTGTGCCTACTTTTAATGCATTGTTAGAAATGATTCTTATAACATAGTTAATGTTTTTTACTTTACGATTTTAATGTAGTATTGTTTTTATATTTGTGCAGATTTCTTATTGGTGGCTTTTAGGGCATTTTCTTTTGGCACTACTTGAAGACATTTGAGGACATCTTCTTTTGGCCCTAATTATATTATGCTAAACTTTTTGTATTGTTATAAAACATCTTGTGTTATTGTATGTGTTGCAAACAATTTGTATGGATGGATTGAATTGGATACTTGTTTTATTTTTACTTGTGGAATGTATGGATCGTTTTCTTATAAATGTGTTATTCAAATGTGAGGTTTTAATAATGTAATGACAGGTTACAGATTAATATCAAAGACAGGAAAAAATTAAAACAAAAAATTAGTTTTAGCGACGAATTTTTCCGTCACCAAATATAGCAACAAATTTTTTTTTGTTTTAGTGACGAAATATTTTGTTGCTAAATGTAGCAGAAATTTTTAAGAAATAGTTTTAGTGACGAAAATTTTTGTCGGTATATGTGTCTGAATTTTCTTAAAAATAGTTTTAGTGATGAACTTTTTCGTCATTGTATGTTCCTGAATTTTCTTAAAAAATAGTTTTAGTGATGAAAATTTTCGTTACTAAATATGATTTAATAAAATAAAGTGTTTTTGGCGATGAAATATTTTCGTCGTTGAATAGTGTTTTTAGCGAGGAAAACATTTAGCGACGAAATATTTTCGTTGCTAAAACTTAAAAAAAAAAAAACTAATCGAACCTTTAGTGACGAAATTTTTCATCATTAAGACCTTTAGCGACAGGGTATTAGCGACGAAATGAATTTCATCGCTAAAAAGCAAATTTCGTCACTAAAGGTCCTTGGTGACGAAAAACTAGACATTTAGTGACAAAATTTTCATCACTAAAAATACATTTTGTTGTAGTGCACGTTCAATGTGGATCCCAGGGCCAAACTAGTAGCTTAGCCTACTAGGGTGTTTCACACCGAAGTAGAAGGGCAGCTAATAAAGGAAGTGTAGAAGCTGTTAGCAATCGAATTTATCAAACGAATTCAACACCCATGGTGGCTGTCAAACATTGTACCTTTGAAAAAGAAGAACATGCAGATACGATGCTACATCAACTTTAGAAATCTTAATTGGGTCTGTCTCAAGGACGAATTCTCGTTGCCCTGTTAGGATTAGTGACCTTAAATCCTATTGTATGAGGTTATATATGATATTATGTATGACATTATGTATGACTTAATATTCTGATTAATAAAGTTATTTTATTATAATCTGAAGTATTGGTAAGATGAATATTTGGACATTATCATATAGTCCATGAGATGCATAGTATGTGATTTATGTGAAAAGTCACAGAAGATATAAATCACAGGTTCTTTGTAAACTCAGAATTTTAATTCGTAGTCGGTGATGAAATTGGGCATTTCATCTATGAAGACTATAACATGTCAACTAAAATGATTTGTCTTGATCATGGAAGTGGTGACTTCTAGTTAATATGTTGATATGTTTTAAGAGTTAAGACATATTGAACTGGACCGCTGTGAGATTTATTATTCTCCTAATGACTGTCAATTGAATAATAAATCTCACGACTTATATTTACATGAACTCTTAATCCTAAGAGAATAATGGACCTGATCATGAAGTGTAGGTTGCTTTGATATATTAGGAGTGAGATCTAAAGTTACGGTCAAAACCTCAGTATGTTGGGCAACCACATTTAGTGTTGATGAAACATATATTCTCAAGATGGAATTCATAGTCTCTTAACAAAGATATAAAATATTCCCTTGAGATAAGTTTAATGGGTTCAGTTATTCAGAGAGTTAGGCCTAACCACTTTAGTAAGAAATTACTAAAGTATATATATTTATGAAATTGGATTTCATAAATATATGGTGAATAACTTAAAAGGATTAAACCGGGTACTCAAGGATTAAGATGTAGTAATTTACAAAGTGGCAGTCTACTTTCATAACTTTGTATTACTACGAATATTTTATGAAGGGGTTGCATGTATAATAAAGTCTTGGGATATAATTTATTAATAAGGCCTAGAGTGCAATTATATTTATATAGTGGTATTAAATATAATTAATGGTAACTGTGGACTTGTCAAGAGTTGACAGAAAAGCCCAAGGCCTATTGGAGCTAGTGTCTTATTGGTCCCTTTTGGTCCCACTCCAAGCCACATACTAAAGCCCAATTGGAAAGGCCCAAAAGGCTAGCCCAATTAGACAATCAGTTATTAGGAGAGAAACATACAGAATTTTATAACACACAACAAGTTTGTGAAATGGTGTGTATGTGTGAGTGAAGCCACTCAATTACTCTCCCTTGGAAACTGATTGAGAGACCACACATCTTGGGCGATAGTGGAATTGGAGTGAAGATTGAAAGTGTTCCTGAGAACTTCTGATCTTCATTTTGAAATTCACAACACCAAGGTACACTCTCTTGTTCTATATTCTGAAACTTACTTAATGTATGTTATCAATTCTGAATGAAGTAGATCCGTTTATTTTTTCGCTGCGTACATGTATATTTCCAACATGCCCAACATGGATCTGCTGATAGATTCTGCCATGGGGAATGCCATGTTATCCTTTATGGATGGATTCAGCGGGTACAATCAGATTCAAATGGCACCAAAAGATGCAAAAAAGACTACCTTTAGAACACCCATTGGGAATTTCTACTACACGGTGATGCCCTTCGGGTTGAAAAACGTGGGAGCAACTTATCAACGCACTATGATCACCATATTTCATGACATGATGGACCGAGAAAATGAGGACTATGTGGATGACATAATGGTGAAGTCAAGAAGGCAAGAAGATCATGTCAAGGTGCTAAGAAATGTGTTCAAAAGATGCAGACTTTTCAAGCTGAGAATGAACCCATTGAAATGCACTTTCGGAGTATTCGCTGAAATTCCTTTAGGATTCTTGGTCCACAACAGAAGGATAGATGTAGATTAAGCCAAGGCAGTGGCGATAGCGACTATGAAGCCACCAACCACAGTTAAAGAGTTAAAAAGTTTTCTCGGAAAAGTCTCCTACATTAGGAGATTTATACTGGGCCTAGCATCAATTACTTTGGTTTTTACGAAGTTATTAAAGAAATGACAGAGCTTCGAGTAAGGAAATGCACAACAAAAAGCTTTTCAAAAGCTACAGCAAATTATGATGAACCTCCCCATAGTGCAAGCCCCAGTTTGCAAAAAACCGTTGTTGCTTTACCTAGCCTCAAACCCGTCTGCCATTGGGGCTCTAATAGCCCAGGAACATGGAGGCAGCATTAAGCAACCAGTTTATTATGTAAGTCATGCCTTAAGGGATGCGGAGACACACTACCCTAGGGCAGAAGGGGTATGCTTGGAAATCGTCTATACATTGTAAAGGTTGCACCATTATTTCTTAGCCTATGAGGTACATTTGATGACGAAGTCCCATGCGATCAAAGCACTTCTTCAACAACCCATTTTGTCTAGTAGAATATCCCAGTGGCTATTGCAGTTATTACAATGTGATTTGAAAGCAGGAACACCTAAGGCGGTAAAAAGCCAGGTCATAGCAGATTTGTTAGCCCAATTTCCTGGAGAAGAGGAATTCCTGCTAGACAATAAGGTACCTGGAGAAGTAGCTACAATAGAAATGAAAGAAGAATAATGGGTCATGAAATTTGATGGCTCCTCTACGACAAACTTAGGAGGCACGGGAGTGGTCCTTTATCACAATGATGAAAAGACCATAGCGCTCACATTCAAGTTAGAATTCTCATGCACAAATAATATAGCAGAATATGAGGCTTACCTGACGAGATTAGCGATGGCCCTCGAGATGGGGATCAAACACCAGAGGGTGATAGGTGACTCTAACTTGGTGGTCTGCCAAGACAAAGGAAGCTTTTCTTTAAAAGAACCATGTTTGGCCCCATACAAGACGCTAGCCCAAAGGATGGAGGAAATTTTTTGTACATTTGAAATAGAGCATGCCTAGAGGAGCGAGAACCAATATGCAGATGGATTAGTTGCATTGGGCTCACAAATAGCCTTTGAAGGAAGCAGTGCCAGAGTTGAGATTAAGAAGCGAAGAGAATCCGTACTTGAAGTGCTCAAGGAAAAATTCCTGGAAAAAGAAGAATGCGAGGAAGATTGGAGGGCTCCCATCAAGGAAACCCTATTGAGGGAAGAAGATGTGGCAGAATTGAAAACAGTAAAGGACTATGTCCTAATGAAAGGAGAATTGTACAACAGAATGCTAGGAGTAATTCTATCAAGATGTGTGGGGTACGAGGAGGCGCAAAGAAAGCTAGAAGAAGTGCACAGCAAGACGTGTGGTTTCTACAAGGAGGTTAGCCTGTACCGAAGGTTGCAAAGAGCGGGCTTCTACTGGCCAAATATGAGTAAGGAGGCGGATCAGATTTAGACCCAATGTGAAGCTTACCATCTGGCCATAGATAAAGAAGAAAGCTATGCCATGTTTGCCATGGAGGATTGGAGGAGCCCATTCATGGGATACTTGGCAGAAAGGATCCTGCCACAAAAGCACGGAGAAAGGTATAAGCTCAGGAAATTGGCAATTCTCTTTAAGAAAGGGTACGATAGAGACCCACTGTGGTGTCTAGGGCCAGAAGAGGCCAACGAGATGTTGAAGGTGTTAGGGTTTATGCCCTAAAATCCAATTTATTGGCATGTTATAAATAATTAAATTATTTAATTATATGAAACTATTTGTAAATGAACTAATTGGAAATTATCATAGTCCTTGAGATGCATTATATGTGATTTTTGTGATTTATTTATAGAAGATATAAATCACAAGTTCCTTGTAAACTCAAAATATAGTTCGTAGTCAGTGATGAAATTGGGCGTTTCATCTGCGAAGACTATAACACATTAACTAAGATGGTTTATCTTGATCATGGAAGAGGAGACTTTTAGTTGATATGTCTTAAGTGTGTCATACATATTGAACTGGACCGCTATGATATTAATTATTCAATTAACAACTGTCATCTCAATAATTAATCTCATGACTTCTAATTTCATAGACTCTCAATCTTGAGAGGATAATGAACCCGATCATGAAATGTAGGTTACTTTGATATATCAGGAGTGAGATCTAGTTTAACAGTCAAAACCTCAGTATTTTGGGTAACCACACGTAATGTTGAGAGAACACATATTCTTAAGATGGAATCCATAATCTCTTTCTTTAAAGACATGAAATATCTCCTTGAGATAAGTTTAATGAGAACTAGTTATTCAGGGCCGACCACTTTAGTAAAGAGTTACTAAAGTTCATATTTTATGAAATTAGATTTCATAAATATGAATAACTAAAAGATTAAATTGGGTACTCAAGGAATAAAATAGTTGTTTACAAAGTGACAAATCATTATGACTTTGTTTACTATAGATATTTCAAGGAGGGGTCAAATGATATCATTAGAGGCTTGGGATATAATTTATTAATAAGGCTTAGAGTGCAATAATATTTCCATAGTGGTACTTGTTATATAATTAATGGTGATGATGCATGAAAATCAGTAGGCTAGAATGCTTTGGACTATGATGATGGCTGTAAATCCTGATAAGAAAGAAAGAACTATCAAAGGTGTCCGGTGTGACCTGGCCAAGGACCCTCTTACGATTAAGTTATTTTTTTCTCTAGGACACAAGGATGGAAAATAGTGAATGGTTAGAACTTACTTTTGGTAGATGGGACATGCTCCTTTTATAGAGAGTTTGACGTGGGTCTACTTGTTTGGGGTCCATTACCATCGTGGGTGATGTTGGTGGTTATGAAGAAAATGGGGTATGTGGAATGAAGTGTATGGAATTCCTTCCATGTACCAATCAATGTGTCATGTTATGCTTATGTAGAACCTTTGGAGAATTTCTGGTAGAATTTACTAAGTACAATTTGATTGTCCGTTGGTATAGTTGTCTATAACATGGTTGTCTATGGACGAGTTCTTTTTGGTGGATCCCATTTTTCTTAATGGTCTTGTTCATGCATTTTTATTCCATTGTGATTTTCCTTGGGTGTGATCAATACATGGACGACAACCAAAGACGGGCTATACTTAGTCGGTCCCCATTAGTTGCCCCCTCGTCCTTGTATTGTCTATCATTGTGGTGATTTGAATTTTTTTTTATGTTGACATGTGGCGCAATCTTAAGGTTCATTCATAACATTTTTTCGTTCTTCAAAGCAAATGCCACGCGGCTTCATTTGGTTGGCCGCGTCGTTTTAGTGACTGAGTCTGTTGCTTATAAATAGTGGAATTCCTTTCCTACCCTCTCACATTTCTTATATTTTCCCCTCTGACCTTTGTCATCCAGCGCTTCATCTAGGAGTTTCCATCTATATTCATCCTCGTTTAGAGCCAGGTATCCTCCTTTTCTCTTCTTTTAGGCTTTTCTTCAGTTTCCAAAATATCTGAAATCATAGTGTCTTCATCTAGCAACAGTGATGATAGGGAGATAGACGAGTACCATGATAGCAGTATTAGTGGTAGTAGCTCTGATAGTAGTTGTAGTAGTAGTGGTAGTGGGGGAAACACCACAGACGAGGAATATACGTCTGGGGTTCCTGAAATTCTTTTAGACGTTTTACAAGAGGAGATGAGGATGAGGATGGCTTTTGGGGCACTTGCTGGCACATCCACTAGTGTTCCCTTGTCTCCTTCTTCAAGTGAAGAAGAGACTTTGTATAGCTGTGCAGTAGGCATTCCTTCAAAGACCGATGAGAAAAAACTTACTTCCCTTAGGAGTTGGTACCAAATCCCAGATGACCTTAATCCTCGATTGGCCATCCGTGGTGAATGGTGTAGCCATCCTCATTTTGGGGTAGGTATCTATGAAGCTTAACTTCTTGGAGGACTTAGGTTGCCTCTTAACGCTTTTGCCAGAGAAATACTTTCTAGATTAGGTCTAGGAATTAATCAACTTAATCCCAATGCATGGAGGCTTATTGTCTCTATGCACGTTTTGTGGAGGGAAGTATTTGATGGGAATCGTCCTCTCACTGTGGATGAGTTCCTATACTGTTACAAGCCCTCTAAGACTAGTCAATCCTTAGGTTTTTACCAATTAACAGCTAGGGTTCAAATTGTAGATTGGTGAAGTCCCTCTCTACATTTGATAGGAAGTGGAAGACGGAGTTCTTCTTCGTCTCTGGGTTTTGGGCAGGAAACTTTGTTGAGGTAGGCAGGGATCCATTTCCTCCCTATACTGGTGAGATAGGGAATTTTCATCCTGAGGGTATGTCCATTTTTCACTACACTTTCACTTCTATTGTTGTACTCGTTTGACCCCATTTTTCTTTTTTTGTGCAGTTGTAAAACAACTCGTCTTGTCTAAATTTCATTTAGACCACGTCCAGCGAGCTCGTTCTTACACGGACATGATGATTCACTGCTTAGTGACACTTCGCCGTCTTGCAAGTTGGGGACTTGGCCTTGAACCTATTGAAGAGGCGCTTGCTCATGAGCTTACTAACCGAAGACATAAGTTTTCTCCTTTGAATTTTTATTACTTGTTTTGTTTCAAAACTTAACATTTTTTTTTCTTACAGGAATGACAACCATGAAAGAGAGCAAGGGGAAGGGCTTGGTAGACGGGGAGACCATGTAAGAGACTCATTGTCAGCCTCATCTAGCCACTAAAGATAAGAGGAAGACTTTGTCTAGAACTGTGGACTTAGATAGTCTTCCAAGTCGGCGGGGCCATAAGAAGTCAAAACATAGGTCATCCAAGTCTGGAGTCATCAAGCCAAGTGCCATTAATCCTCCTGCCTCTGCCAAACCACCGTCTGCACAGGTCATCAATTTGGACTTGTCCAACCCTATTAAAGTTCCATCCAAGCCTACTAAAACCACTTTGTCCAATCCTGCCAGAAGTATTCCTATGACTCTTCTTGAGAATGAAGATCTTGCCAGGGAAAAGTTTCAGCAAGTGGTTAATGATGAAGACATTGCTGTGTGTTATGACATGTCCTTAAAAGAGTTTGAACATTCCACATTTCATGATCTCTTCAAGGTACACTTTTTTGGCATGTTGAATTTTTAATACTTAATATTCTTGTCCACTCATCTTTTCAACCAATTTGGTTTGTAGGTTATGTCAAAGTTCATGGTAGCGTCCAAACAGGCTATTGAGATGGACCATGAAAGGGTTAGGTTGGAGGCTAAAATCCGTGATATAGAGAAGAAGTCAAGCCGTAAGAAGGGGGAAAGGATGAAGCTTAAGGCTGAGGTTATGTCAAAGTTCATGGCAGCGTCCAAACAGGCTACTGAGATGGACCATGAAAGGGTTAGGTTGGAGGCTAAAATCCATGATATGGAGAAGGAGTCAAGCCGCAAGATGGGGGAAAGGATGAAGCTTGAGGCTGAGGTGGAGGAGCTGAAGAATTTGACAAAAGAATGAAGGACAGACATAGTGGAAAAGAACACTCGTTTGGATCATCTATAGAAGCAAAACGAAGATCTCAGATCGTCCTCTAAACAAGCCAAAGATGAAGTGATCAAGGAATTCAAGTCGTCCAAAGCATTCACTGATCTTCTAGACATGAACTATGCAGTGGGCTTTGAAGATTTTCGTATGGACACTGTTGAGCTGTTCCCTGAGATAAACTTTGATTCTATCAAGCCTCGTACTATAGCTGAAAGTTCCTTACTTCATAAAAGTTTAGAAGATCTGAATGTTGAAGACAATGCTTCCACTCATTTTCTTGCTAAAGACAACCCTAAGTCTGGTGGTAATGCCCCCAGTGGTTTATCCCAATGAAATGATTTCTATTTTATCTTTTTTATTTTCTTTAGAAAGGGTTTGTTGTTTTGGACCACTTTATATTTATCTAAGTACATTTGGTTCGTCCATGTTTAAAGATGAATCTTAATATGATTGCCTTGTTTAGGCTTAACTTTGTTAAGGATTTTTGGACGATGGTCGTCTACCCTTTTTTATGAATGCACCTTTATCCATATTGTGATTGCCAAATCTAATTCCAAGTGTTTCTCGTCCATGTTTAGGACTTTATTTTGGAATGTATATTTTCCTCATCCTTAGACTTGTTCTTGGAACTTTCTTTGGTTATTCTTTTTATCCATAGCTTGGATTGTTTGGTATGTTGGATATGTTGCCCATAAAAAGTCACATGCAGGCTTTTCTTCGTCCTTAATTTTTTAGGTACTAAGGTTTGTTCCCTCACTTTACACTTCATTACTGCCTTAGGTTTCATGGCAATTTTTCCTTTTCCTTGTTTAAGGATGGCTCACGATGATATATCTCCACGTCCAGAGATTTTATACGTCTTTAATTTGTCATGGACGTTAATTTCACAATACACTTAAATTAGAGAATTCAAGCAACTTTATATACAATAATCGTACATAACATCGTCCATAAACATTAGAGAACTTAGTACATAGCAATTCAAAGACATCGTCTAAGCTAATACTTAGTCCTTTTTAGGGAATTCAAATTGCATTATATACAAGGACTTTGTTCATGACATCGTCCATAGCACATGCTAGTAGCTAGTGCTTTTTAGGGAATTTAAATGCTAAAAAACATAAAATACTACTGAAAACATGAGTACTAAAAGATAAGCTACTAGAAGTCATTGACAATCTTTTTACTGGTAGTACTTCCTTAGGTGCTCCACATTTCATGGGTGCTCCAGCTTTCATCCATCTAAGGCTTCCAAATAGTATGAACCTTGTCTTTTGGAATTGATGACTCTGTAATGTTCTTCCCAGTTGTATGGTCCTTCCTAGTTAGGCCCTAACTTTCCATGAGTAGGATCTTTTGTAGTTAGGGACACCTTTTTTAAGACGAGGTCCCCAATGTTGGACTGTCTTGTCTTCACCAGTGCATCATGATGCTTGGACATCAAGCTTTTGTAACGAGCCACCCTTTGTTCTGCATTCATTCTTACCTCGTCCATAAGGTCAAGGCTTAGACGAAGCTGCTTTTTATTCTCTTCGTTGTTATAGCGAGCCACCTTGTAACTAGTTAAACCAACCTTTATGGGTATGACCACGTCACTTCCGTATGCCAACTTAAACGGAGTCTCTCCAGTTGGAGTCCTTACTGTCATCCTGTATGCCCAATGGATGCTGGGTAGTTTTTCTGACCATATCCCCATCGTCCAGCCATATCCCCTTCGCCCCCTCAAGCCAAATCTTGATGATTTTCAATAAGGATTGATTCGCCACTTCAACTTGTCCATTGGCTTGTGGGTGGGAGGGTGAGGAATAATGATTTCTGATCCCTAATTGTTCACCAAAATCTCTGAAGAGCGTAATATCAAATTGATGTTTGTTGTCTGAGATGAGTACCTTAGGAATTCCAAAGCGACATATTATGTTTTTCTAGACGAAGGTTCGAACATTTTGCTCAGTGATTCTCGCCACGGGCTCCGCTTCCACCCATTTTGTATTTTGCTTAGTGATTCTCGCCACGGGCTCTGATTCCACCCATTTTGTAAAGTAATCAATTCCTACTATTAAGAACTTCATCTGTCTTGTCTCTAGGGGGAACGAACCAAGAATGTCAAGTCCCCACCAGGCAAAGGGCCAAGGGGCCACCATTTGAGTAAGATACTCTGATGGTTGCCTAGGTATGTTGCTGTACATTTGACACTTATCGCATGCTTTAACATAAGCTTTAGCATCTGCTTGCATAGATGGCTAGTAATACCCTACACGGACTATCTTGTAGACGAGGGATCTGGCCCCCAAATGGTTTCCACAAGCTTCTTCATGGACATCTCTCAGGACATAAATAGACTCGTCTAGATTCAAACACCTTAGGTAGGGTTGAGAAAAACCCCTATTGTATAGCACCTCGTCCATAAGGACAAGCCTTGTTGCCCTTACCTTTAGCTTCCGTGCTTCTTCCTTATCCTCTGGGAGGAGTCCATCTTTAAGATAAGAGATGATTAGAGTGGTCCAGTTGTATGCTCCGTCTATTTGATGTACTTCTAGAATGTTAATACTTGGGATGTACTGGATTTTGATTTGATCACTCATAATTTCATTTGCAGATGCCGTATTGGCTAGGACGTCAGCTTCTATATTATTCTCCCTTGGTATTTGCTAAAATTGAGATGTCGTGAAGCCTTTAATGCACTGCTTGACTTTGCCCAAGTATTTCTTCATCCGCCCCTCTTTAGCTTCACATGTTCCATTTATTTGGCCCATTATTAATTGCGAATCTCCCTGGATGAGGAAAGTGTCTGCTCCAAGTGACCTAGCTAACTTCATATTTAGCCTCATTGTTGGTTGTCTAGAACTGTAGATGGATTGCATACTTCAGATGATCCCCTTTTGGTGAGTGTAAAACTATTCCAATTCCTTCTGCATATTGTGTGAAGGAGCCATCCATATGAATAATCCATTGCTTCGCCCCTTGGTCTTCATCTTGCTTATTACTAGCAAGAGTGAATTCAGCAATAAAATCTGCTAGAACTTGAGCTTTTATCACTTCTCTTGATTTGTATTGCACATCAAACTCACCAAGTTCTATTGCCCATTGGATTAGTCGTCTAGTGGCCTCCAGTTTGTTCATAGCCTTCTTTAGCAGGTGGTCTATCAAGACGTTAATTACATGAGATTGAAAATAAGGCCTGGGCTTCCTTGCTTCTATCACCAATAAAAATGCAAGTTTTGCATGGGTGGATATCGTTCTTCTGCTCCCCTTATAGCTTTGCTAGTGCAGTAGATAGGTTTTTGTACCTTCCCCTCCCCTCTGATCAAGGCTGAGCTTACTACATGAGGGGATACCTCTAAGTAGAGATACAGTTCTTCTCCAGGTTTAGATGGGCTTAATAGCGAGTTGAAGCAAGATAAGTCTTCAAGTCTTCAAACACTTATTGGCACTCATCCGTCCATTCAAATGCTTTTCTCAACACTCTAAAAAATGGTAAACACTTGTCAGTTGCTTTTGAAACAAACTTGTTAAGGGTAGCTACTCGTCTAGTGAGGCTCTAGAGATGTATGCTTAATATGTTGAAATCACGTGTGCTAGTAGGTTTGGATTAGGCAGAGCCTATGATGTTTTTACTATTGCATATCACATGCTCATGCATTTTTCATGCATACGTACCTTCATTTCTTTATATTCTTATATTGATCTATGTTGGTGCTTTTCTGCGTGTTTATTTCTCTCTCTCTCTTTCTTTCGTTAGTTGCTCTATGGCACCTAAATGGAAATCTGCTCCGTCCCGGAACCCTCTTCGTTCTGAGGCATCTTCTTCCTTTTCCCCCACTAATTCTACTCCATCTCACGTCAAGTTCCATGATGATAAAGCCCGTAAGGACTTTTATGAGAACTTTTCATAATGAGGCATTCATTTGGAACGCCAAGTCATCTTATCGGACTTTTTCGATACTGACCTTCCCTCTGTCATCTATAGTAAGGGTTGGGAGTCACCGTGTGGCATCTCGGTCATTTATCCCTCTATAATCATACAGGAGTTTTACTTCAACATGAACGGATTCGACTATTCAGTACCTCATTTTATCAGTCGCATACGAGGTATGCGCATTGTAGTCACTTTGAATCTTATATCTAAGGTGCTACATGTACTGAGGGTAGAGTTTGCTGACTACCCCAGCTGTGAGCATCTTAGGACTGTGTCCAAAGACGAACTCTTGTCTTGCTTCTGTGAGACACCTTCATCTTGAGGTGACCATTAAAACACCCTTTGCTAGGGCTTTGTAAAAGGTTCAAGGTTCCTTAACATGGTGATGACATTTGTTCTCCATCCTTTGTCTCATTATAACTCTATCATTGAACCTCGTGCTCGATTTTTGTTTTCCCTTCTTGAAGGCCTCATTATAGATTTTCCCTCTCACTTCATTCTCTCCCTCATAGATGTCTATAGGACACGACGACCCGTGATAAGCTCTTTTTCCCTTTGGCTATCACGCGAATTCTCTACCATTTTTCTGTCTCCTATTTTGAGTCTACACGCTTTTCTCCTATGTGTGCCATAAATGCTGTTACTGTTAGACGGAGCGAGGCCAAGCTTCGACCAAAGCGGCCACGGATTGAGACGACGACTCCTCCAGCCTCTTCCACTTCTTCTACATCCACTCCTTCTTCATTGGCGGTTGGTGTGACCCTCGAGGTGGTTATGGCGCAGCTTTAGTGCATAGATGCTCGCCTTGACACACTCAGTGGTGAGTTGTGTCAGGTGAACATCCGTGTCGGCCGTATTGCTCGATGGCAAGCTCGCCTTGGTGGCTTCATAGAGTCTCCCCCTCCTTCTCCAAAGGCATCTGAGGATAAGGACAATGATGGTGATTCCGACGACGACGACGATGATGATGAGGATAAGAATGCTAGCTCTTCCGATGACGCCGAGATGACTGCTTAAGTTACTTACCCTTTGTCATTCGTGACAAAAAGGGGGAGTAGTTTTGGGATGAGAGTAGTCATGTATTTAGAGGGAGAGTTAGCATAGGACATTTTTGTGATAGGGGGAGTGTTTTTCTTTTTGAGGGATGTAGTGAGGACTTTTTGTATCTTTTCTTTTCTTACTTTATCGATACATTGTTCTTACTTTGTGATAGCAAACCTTGTACTTATGTTGATATATATATTGAGGTTGTTATTACATTCTTTTACCTATCTCTTTATGCACATGCTTCTTATTAATTGTACAAAATCTTTTATTTCTGTTTCACACTAAGATGCCTTGATGAGTTTTTTTAAAAGTGTTTTAGAAATACAGGTTGTCAAAGTCTTTCTTGCCATGAACTCTCTTCTTGCAAAGTTTTTCAAGAGTTTGTGTTAGGATATATTTTATTGTATTCAACAAGTGAGTATGAGTTGACTGATTTATGACTTCTCTCATATGTTCATTTTTTTTGTTGTGGTTTTGTCACGGATTGCCAAAGGGGGAGATTGTTAGGACATATGTGAATCATGTTAGGAACATATGCCAATATAGAGTTGGCTAATCCTTTGACAAAACGCACTTTACTTGTAATTGGGTAGATCTAGGATGTGTTTAATACTTAAAGGAACAAGGTTTCAAGTCTAAGTGTTAAAACCAAGCAAGTCTATCCAAGAATCAAGTGAAGAAGTAATGGATTTTAAAGCTCGACAGCTAGCTTGACAGATAGCATCTATCAAGTTTTAAAAGGCAGTTCTGGCCCGATGCTCGACAGCTGCTCAATAGATAGGATATCTATCGAGATTTATGAAAATCAAATTTTCAATTCTAATTTCACTCCAATCCATGTATACATGTTTGGGCTTTCTTTTCTCACAACCCTAAACATATATAAGGATTATTTAAAGGGCCATCACAGTGGATGCAAGTGAGTGCAACTTGATGCAAAGGTTTTTCACAAGCACATTGAGACCAGAGACAATTTGCCCTAGTTCATCTTTTTCTTCAAGAAGCTGCTGCATTTGTATGCCGTAAGGTTTTGTAACCAAGGAGCTTTGTGATCTTCATCGTGTGGATGAACTGAAGAACTTTGCAGCCAAAATCCTTCTCAAGTTGGTGGTTAGTCACGTACTTGGATCCGTGCAATTGATTGGTTAGTCACGTATTAGGAGCCGTGCATTGAAAAGGAGAGATTGTCACTACTGAACAAGTCTAATTAGGTATTGGGGTAAAAGTTCAACTGTAGGTTGGTATAAGGTACTAGAATTCCTTTACTTGTAACTGCTTGTTGTGATAATAGTGGATTTTCGGGAGTGGTGACCTTAAAATCACCCGGTGGGGTTTTTGCCTTGGAGGTTTTCCCCATTTGTAAACAAATCATCGTATCATTTTTATTTTCCGCTGCATATTTATTTAGTTGGTAATTTGTTTGTGCGACCACACGTATTGTATGTTAATTAACTTAATTAATTCACTTGGCTAATTAATTGATTAATTTATCACAAGTGGTCAATACATTCTTGGCCTATCAATAAAATTGAGGATAAATTTTGATTGAAGTTTGTGGTTACCTTATCTTGTTATTGATTTTAGAAAAATAATCAATACTTACATATGAGCATTTTAAGATTAAACGTGTTTTGAAACATTATTCAAGGTTTTCTTAAAATGAATTATGTATGTGCATTATTTTTTCTACATGATGATTTGTGGTTTTAAAATGACTAATGATCATTTGAAAATTTATGGCTAAAATACCATTTTGCTGGTCCCTACATTTTAGGGTCATTTTCAATTTAGCCTTTATTATTTTCAACTTTAGTCTACTTAGTTAGTACATTTTGGTAGTAGTTAAATTGGACATTGTTATTTTTAACTTACATTCAATTTTGTCCCTATTATTTTCAATTTGCAATTATTTTGGATCCAAATCTGGATTTGCTTTAGTTGCTGAGTTGATATGTATTTACCATAGTAGGATATTGGTAAATTTGATTTGTGTTTTTGTGTTTGGTTGTCAAGAAAATGCAAGTAAAGCTATGATTTGATGGTAGTAACCAAATTGACTTGGCGCCTGCTGCATGACAAGAATTCACTCTTCTATCGAGTATTTAAGGCTAAGTACTTCCCTCATAGTTCGGTCATGGAGGCTACTAACCCAAGCTCATCATCCTATGCTTGGAAGAGTGTTCTACGAGGCAGAGAAGTAATAAAACGGGGGGCTATCTGGCGGATTGGAGATGGAAAATCTGCAGCTGTTTGGGAGGAGCGTTGGCTTCCAAATAAGTTTGCACCTAAGGTGGTATCCCCATGGGTGGCAAACCTGGCTGATGCTAAGGTTAGTGCGTTCATTGATCAAGTAAATAGAAGCTGGAAAGTGGAAGTTATTGATGCCATACTGCTAAATTTTGAAGCCGAAATGGTTAAAAAAATTCCCCTCAGTCACACGGATCAGCCTGATCAGCTCTTTTGGCCTTTCAATCCTACTGGAGATTATTCAATTAAATCCGGATACAGATTTTTACAACATGAAGCTCAGAACTTGCAACCGGGTCAGTCCAATACTGATCAGCTTAAACCTCTGTGGAAAGCGAGTAAGGTGAGGAATTTAGTTTGGCGAGCAACAAAAAATTCTTTACCTACTAAGACGAATCTGGTTAAACGAAAAATCATCAATAACAGTACGTGTGAAAGCTGCCAGCAAGCCAATGAAGATGTGTGTCATGCTCTGTTCCATTGTCCAAAGCTGTCAGACTTGTGGAACAAAGTTCCTCTGTGGAATCACGACAGTCTTCGCCAGGCAACAAATTTTATTGATCTAACCGGTTGTGTTTTTGCAGAAAACAGGGACCCAGCTCTTTTTTCGATGGTGATTTGGGCTCTATGGAACCGAAGAAATAACCTCAGACTTGGAAAAGCAGTCATCTCCCTTGATCAGGTGCTGCATCAAGCCAAGGACAGGTTGTGGGAATTTGCACTCCACAACACATCTCACACTATACCAGTGAGATGCCCACCAACGAGATGGCTTCCTCCGGATCATCCACTTTACAAACTGAATTTCGATGGAGCGATGTTTGAAGCAGAGCAGTGCGCTGGACTGGGCGTGATTCTTAGGAACTCCGATGGTCAAGCTATGGTCTCACTCACCGAAAGAGCTACGCTTCCCTTCACAACCATTGAGGTCGAAGCAATGGCAGCTAGGAGAGCTTTACTTTTGGCCTTGGAGACAGGTTTTGATCGAGTGATCCTTGAAGGAGATTCGCAAGTTATCATCACAGCCCTCCAAAATAATTCGTACACTTTATCCCATTTTGGTCATTTAGTTCAGGACATACAGTATCTTGCCTCTTGTTTCTCTGAGATACATTATTCCCATGTTCGTAGGCATTGTAACACTGTAGCTCATGCTTTAGCGAGAAGAGCAAACTCTATTTCCCATTATCAAGTCTGGATGGAAGATGTACCACCAGATATTACTTCTATATTAGAGGCCGACTTTATTGGCCTAGTTTATTGAAATGCAAGGTCTTGTTTCTCAACAAAAAAAAAAAAAAAAATAAAATAGACCAAATTCCTATAATTAAAAAAAAAAAAAAGGTTGACCAAATCAATGGCTACCAAATATAGAGATCAAATTGACAACAATCCACAAATGTTGGGACAGAACTAATATTTTTCCTAATTTTTTTTTAAATGAAACAAATTTTAAGAATAATAAACAAAAATTCTCAACAACTAATTGACTTATTGCATGAATTTGTGGTGGGGACTTTGGACAGTGCTCATTAGGTGGGTCCATGATTGAACAAATAAAATTCTCTTCCTTATCTAGAAAATTTTGCACTTAACAAGCGGGCCATTGTTGATTATGAAATGATCATTACAAAGAATATGGTGGCGCATGATAGAGCGCTTACTTGCTTCTCAGAACTAAATCAGATTATATTTAAAAGATGTTTAAGATTATTAAAAGATGTTTGTAATGGTCAATGGTCATAATTGAATATAGTTTTGCAGCAAATGAAAGGGAATCTATGTTTTAAAAAAAAATTTGTAATAATTTACTATTAAGTATGTATAACAGTAAATATCTAAGTGAAAACATTCAATTCTTGGTAAGTATTTGTTGGTTAACCACGTTAAACCAACATTAACATACTCAAGCGTATGAAGTGATACTAAAAGCATGCCTCTATCTTGGTACCATATTAGAAATTGACGCCCAATTTATCGAATTACATTCTGATTCTTTGTCATATATATGTGCCTCAATTGCTTGTCTTGCAAGAGAAAATGCAGGTTTCTTAGGTGACGGCAATGACAAATTGTCATTTGTCAACATAGCTAAGACATCTGACATTGCTGGTCGATCAATTGCACTATCTTCAACGC
This sequence comes from Quercus aquifolioides, assembly GCA_019022515.1. NCBI lineage: Eukaryota > Viridiplantae > Streptophyta > Magnoliopsida > Fagales > Fagaceae > Quercus > Quercus aquifolioides. The sequence continues at coordinate 215,666 of JAFHAW010000247.1, forward strand.
ATAGGAGACCAACATGAACGCAACGAAGCATCTGATCCATATATGAATCATCAAGTGCTGGGTCCATTAGGTCCAAGGCAGCACCTTCATTCCATAACTCCCATGCCTGAAAAAGGATTATACATGATCAGAAACACAGATTGATTATCATAGAATCATCCGAAGCTCATAGTTTGTTGACATACATATCCCACTAGATTGAACAAGTGCTCTGTCTTGAAAAAACTGTTGTTCTTCCTTCCACTCAAGATCTCAAGCATAAGAACTCCAAAACTGTAAACATCAGATTTTATAGAGAAAACTCCCTCCATGGCATACTCAGGAGACATGTATCCACTACATCAAATAAGGAAAAAAAAGTTTTAAGTTTATAACTTCATTAATCATGTGGAACCAATAGTGTTTAACATTCAAAATGAAACAAATATAGTAATGTATGTAATATAATTAATTTACTTACTATGTCCCGACAACCCTTTTAGTGTTCGCTTCCAATTCATTTTGTTGAAAGATTCTTGCCATACCAAAATCAGAGATTTTGGGGTTCATTTTTTCATCAAGGAGTATATTACTTACTTTTAAGTCTCTATGAATTACTCTCAATCTTGAGTATTTATGAAGGTAAAGCAATCCTTGAGCAACTCCTTCAATTATACCAAAACGTTTTTGCCAATCTAGTAGCTTGCTCTTATTTGCATCTGATGAATATAAAAGTTAAATATGATTAATAATCTACTTTCAACAAACTTATATAGATAAATATATAAATTTGTTGACGAAATCAAATGAAGTGTTAAAATAAAAGGTGAATGTTTTTCTAACCAAATAAAAAATAGTCTAAGCTTTTGTTGTGCATATATTCATAAATTAACATCATATCTTCTCCATGAATGCAACAACCAATAAGTTTAACAAGATTCATGTGTTGAAGTTTAGATATGAGTATCAACTCATTCTTAAACTCAAGTATTCTTTGTCCTGAGTTTCTTCCTAGTCGCTTTACAGCTATTTTTTGCCCTGTCACCAATTCTCCCTGATATTTTGATAAAATAAGGTTTAAGCTAAGGTAAGATATAAATTAATTAAAACGTCTTTCTTTTGTATGTTATTTAGAGCTTACCTTATAAACTTCTCCAAAGCCCACCTCTCCAAGCTTGTTTTCTAATGAGAAGTTGTTTGTGGCCGTCATGACACATGCATAATTAAATACACTTAAATCATGCCCCTTGTTCCCATCATTTGGAATCTGATTGACAATAAGGGATTGATCCATACTCACTAAATCAAGTAATTCATTTTCATCTTTTGTTACATTATTTCCTGTCGTAATTTACAAACAAAATATATATATATATATATATATATATATATATCAGTATTTCCATTAAACCAAAAAAAAAAAGAAGAGAGAGAGAGAAAGAGCAACAAATATTCAAGTCGTTTAATTTGAACTAACAAGTTCATTCCTCACGTAAACTATACCTTTGGGTACAACTTTTCTCCTTCCCTGTATATAACACAATATGCTGAAAAATATTACTAGCAAAGCAGCGACGATAACAGTGCCAATCCATATCCACTTCTTTGCTCCTACATTTGATCATAAGTAGCTGTATTAATAGTCATCATATGAGATTTATTTATCTATTCTTTTTCTTTTTTGTTCAAAATTATATATTGCATATCAAAATTAATAGTCAGAAGTGAGATTTTCAAGACCCAAAAAAAAACTGTAAAGATTGTGTAAGAGCCACTTATAAAGGGGTAACAAGTTTGGTGCACCTTGAGAGGCCTAATTAGCTCAAGAGACGCAAATGGGTCTAATCCTTAAAAAGTTCAATAACATTTAAAAAATCAGGCTTTGGTACTAACGTGAGCCGTCAAAGCCTAAAACATTAAACTAATAGTCAAAGAGATCCAACTAAACGCATATGAAGCTTCACATGTAACCCATACAGAAAGTCAGATACTCAGATGCAAGCCAGCAAATCCACACAGCCAGCCAGAGAGAGGGAGTGAATTAAAAAAGCAAATTTATGTTCACACTTCAACTACTTTGTTTGTAAATTTACAATCTTACTTTAGCTGCGTGGACAAAGTTTTTGGATATATCAACCCGGATGAGGGATTTTCGCCCTTTAATGCTAATGCTCTAAAGCTGTAATAATGATTTTCACTGTCTGTTTGCAATTTGATGAATTGAAGGTCAACAATGTTCATAGCACCCAAAAAAAAAAAAACTAGCAAGTTGAAACTAACCTTTGTGGGAAGGACTTGATGATAGAAGGTAAAGAGATACAAAATCAATAGCGCGGTTGGATTGGACCGCCGTCTCTCCTGTCCAAAATCGGCATCCAGTTTCATTAGCATACTGATAAGTAAAAGCCACACAGCTACAGTCAGGGGCGGAGCCACATAGTGGCTTGAGGGGGCCGAGGCCCCTGCAAAAAAAAAAAATTTCCCATTAGACTAGGAAGAAAAAATTAATGGCCCCCCCCAACATTATCCAGCCGGCCCCCCTACCCATTTCTCAACCATTTTCCCAGCCCCCAATCAAAAATTAGGAACACCTCAAATTAAAAATATATATATATATATATCTGTTCTACTTTCAAGCAAAAAAAAAAAATGTAACAGAGCCCACGGCAAGCTAAGCCCACGGTGAGCCCAAGCTCACTCACGGCAAGCCCACGGATTCTCAACCAAAAAAAAAAAAAAAAAAGACAGTACAGAGCATCACGTCGCTGGCAGAGAGTTGAAACCCATCACGTCGCTAGTAGTGGTAGAGAAATCAAACCCCAATACTAAAGCACATCAAACTCCAGCAAACCAAAACGCAAAACACTCCAGCAAACCAAAACGCAAAACAGAGGGTGTTTATAAAAAAAAAAAAAAAAAAACCCCAATACACAAACCAAAACCAAACCCCAGGTCCCCAGCAAACCAAACCAAACCAAACCAAACCCCAGGTCGCTGTCGTCGTCGTCGTCATTGCTCGCCTGGTCGCCGCTCATCGCAGATCGCAGAACGTAGATCGGAGATCGGAGATCGCAGAGTTCTCTGCCTCTACTCCGGTGCTCGGTGCGACCTCCGGCCCTCCCTCAAGGTATTTCTCACTTTTTCTCTCTAACTCTCTCAGTCTCTCTCTCTTTATCTCACTGAAAATTTGAAATCTTTTTTTCGCAGATCGTAGCGGTCAGTGCCTCATCGGAGATCGCAGATCGTGCTGCCTCTGCTCCAGTGCAGCGGTGCTCGTTGGCAGTTGCTCCCTCCGCTCCGGCCCGGCCCTCCCTCAAGGTTTTTCTCTCTAACTCTCTCTCAGTCTCTCTCTCTTTATCTCACTGAAGGAAAAAAATGAAATGAATATTTATAAAGACTCTTTATTCTTTATCTAAGCTATCTGATGATTCTGATCTCACATCTCAGTAAGTGTGTCTCTCTCTTTTGAATTGTGGCTCTCTGATTGGCTGGTTTTGCTTTTTGCCTGTTTTAGTGTTTGTCTTTTTAAATTTGGCATTATCTTATCCTTTTTGTTGTTGGTCAGTGACTTAGTGTGTTGTTGTTTGGTAAAATATTAATTGTCATTTAGTGTAACGTGTGTTATGATTTGTAATTGGCATTGCGAAATTTTCTGATTGCAGCTAGCTATTGTGATTGGGGCGCATTTTGTGCTTGTCTGTTGGCTGTTGAGTGGGGTGGGGAGGGGGTAGATGGGCTATGGGCACATGGGCCGGGTGCAGCATAATAAAAGCTATAGTGAAATTAACCAATATATAATAAAAGCTATATAATTAAAGCTATAGTGAAAATTAAATTAAAGCTAAACAATAATAATTAAAGCTATATAATTAAATTAACCAATATATTATAAAAGACAAATTAATTAAATTATTTTTGTTTTTGTTTGAGGGGTTATTATTAATTAAAGTTGTATTAAAAATAGGCTGACTGTTTAAATTATAGTGAAAATTTTGTTTTTTTCTTGAGTATGAATAACATTCATATAACTAAGTAAAAATTTCTAATTAAATTTTTTTTTTTAAATTCTTTTCAGGTTAATTTTTGAGTCATATTCTTAAAGCTAAAAGAATTATGAGCAAACGAAAAACAATTGATGCATTCTTTAAGAAAAAAGATGCTAGCAATTCAGAAATTAGGACACCTGTGGCTGTAGAAACAAATCTTAATACTTCAATACCTGATGAACACCCCTCCAAATGTCCAAAACTTCAATTTGAAGAGATAGATCGTGATCCAGGATCACGTAAACAAATATGTGAATTGCAGGGAATTTCACTATGGAGATGATAATGGATGAATTTTATTCCATGAAAAATCGTCGTCAAGCATGATTTGATCCGGTTGATGACCCGACCTGACTTGAATAATGTTGCGTGGTTTTTAATGGGAGATTTACTGAGGCTTAGTCCATGGAGCGGAGGCTTGGGCAGACAAAAATTTTTTGGCCCGTTTTGTAGCCCATTGTGAATCCTGTGCGCAGGATATAAAAGCCTTTTTTTGTGATTAGGGTTTTGTCTTGTTGTTGTTTTTGAGAAAGAAAAACCCTGTAGCCGCACATTGTAATTTTTTTTTTATAATAGTGAAATCTTTGCAACTCCGTGGACGTAGGCAAATTGCTGAACCACGTAAATACTACCTTGTGCGTGTGATTGTTTTTCTTTTGGCGTTTCGTTTTCTCTATTTGAAATTTGATAATTTTGTATCCAATAGACTTAAGAATTATATTTAGTATTTTTACAAAAAAAAAAAAAAAAAAAAAAAAAAAAGAATTATATTTAGTATATTTATGTTACAACCCGGCCCCCCCATGTATTTATTCCTGGCTACGCCCCTGGTTACAGTTGCTCCAGCAAATAGCTTTACAGTCACTGATGCCAAGACTATAATTATTGCTCGACAAACTATCTCCGGTTACATAGTTATGACCAGTTGTGAGATCAAATTTGTCACCACGTTCCCTACACACTGGCTGCTCCCAACCTTGACATCCTCCATTAGTATCATAGCTATAGCAATTATCAGCTCTGCCAATATCAGGTCCTCTCAAATCCTGAAATTGCCCCAAAAAATTGATAAACCATTCAGACAACACACTCTTATTTTTGTTACTGAAAGAGAAGTATTCTTCATCCTCATTTGAAACAACTTTGAAATCATACATAGATGTTATATCTGGTGAAATGTTCTCAAATTGGTTGTCTCTCAAGGCCCCACTTTTCCAATGAACCACCCCTCTTTGCTTAATGACTAATTCAAGTCCCTTGGGGTCCCATTCAACACTGAAAGCTCCATAATCTGGAATTTCTGTAGTTAACCATGATGTGAGTGCCCAAGTATGGCCAGTTTTGTGATTGACCCCTAGCTTCATTTCAGGCAAAAGGATGTCCATAGGATGATCAAGACTTTGCCATAACACACTTTTGGTAGATCCATCAAAGTTAACTTCTTTCAACACAAAATTGCCATTATCATACAAAGTAGCAACAGTGTTATTAGTACCAGAGGAGTATAATATTATAGGATCCTCACCTTTACGTGTAATTTTCAATGTTCCATTGTTGTCCAAGGTAAGCGAACCCGTTTTGTCTTTGACAAAAGGATGACCACGATTGCCAAACCATACATAAAGATTTAAAGCACTCTTTGGATCAGCCATGTATGATATTCCAACATAGCTGTCGTTAGAAATGATGTCAATCCTCCTAAAGAACCCCAAAGCGAAAGTCCCCTTTTGAGATACAAGGTAACTCGTGGAATTGAGTGTGTCACCAGGTTTGAGTGTGTCACCAATTGATGATAGGCTGCCAGATGTCACGTACACCCAGTCTGCAGCATGAGGAGTCCACAAGCAAAAGAAGAAGAGCAAGAAAACCAATGTGAGGTGTACAAGTACAATGTTGGTGGTAGCCATGGTTGAGCACAGTAGAGGCTCCAAGAATTTTGTTTGGGGCTTCATTAAAAAATTTTAATAAAAAAAGAACTTAAATATATTGAGTTACCGATAAAAAAAAAAAAAATGAATACATAAAGTTTTACAATTTCCTTCTACATGTATTCAAATTTTGAATTATGAGTATTTATTGCCAGTGTAGGTAGGTATGAGCCTACAATCATTTTATTTTGTTAAGTTTATCTAACATTTTTATTTTTATGCAGTTTTTATTATCTTTTTTTTTTTTTTTTTCTGAGGAAAAAAAAAGGAGACTCGCATGTGGCAGTCATTGTCCCACGCCCCATGGTACAGTTAGGTAAGCCCATGGGTACCACCAGCTCGAACTGGAGCTCGGAAACTCCGAACCCACACACACCCCAGGCTTTATTGGTTTCTAGGACTTCCAGAAATTGCAATTACAGTCCTCGTGAGAACTCGAGCCTGGGATGTGGTGAAGCCTCAGCAGTTTTTATTATCTATTTGTTATTGTTTTTATAAAAATATTTTAAACTAAATGACTAAACTAAACTCATTGGCTTTGTATTAATTATTGACGCATACGACCACACTCATTCATACATAAAATTATACACTAGTGTCTACTTAACCAATCAAATGCTTGGACAATCACTAACTATATGATTTTTTTTTTTCTTGAATTTTACTAACTTTATAACAAAAGTTATTATAACATGATAACAATACACACACATGTAACAAACCATCTCTATTTCCTAATTATTAAATTATATAAATTTTTATTATATTTATATTGTACACACAAACATCCACACACATCATAATTCACACAAATAACATTATAACAAAAAGTAATGCACACAATCAATATTAGACACACTCACACACATAATATAAATTTATAAAAAATAGTGACACTTACAATTTACAAACACTTACTCTTTATTCTTAGAGTTGGAAATAAAGGTGTGCAAAATTTAAGTCAGGATGTGCAAAAATATTTTTAAGAAAAAATTATAGTATTAAACTAACAAAAAAAAAATATTTTATATATATATATATATATATATATATTTTTAAAGTCAGGGGGTTCATTTGAACCCCCTGAGAATAGTGTAGTGCTGCCCCTGGTTGAGCACTAAAATTTGCTCACTTGGCTATTTCTTGAATTCAATTTGTAAGGTTGAATTTATTCAATCATGTGTTGGCTTTATTCCATGCCAAATTTGCTTGTATTTTAGCAATTAGAGATCCTGTATTTAGGTGGGAATTATGTAAGGGTTGCATGTGAAAGAGTGTAAAGAAAACCCAAGATGTGCGCATACAAAGGAGCCTTGCAACTAGATCACGCGACTGGCAAGTCGCCAAGGTGGCACATGTGAAGCATGCAGGGAACTGAAAGGTCACAACAACTGGAGCACTCCAGGACAAAATGTACAGTCTGGCCAAGCAGTTAGCTCACGACTCAAACTCGCGACTTGTTCCACTTGCAAGACTAAGTTGCAAGAATGCCCTGTTTGGATGAAAACTGACTTTTCGCATTCCTCACATACACTACTATAAATACCTTTATACCCACAAAATGTAGAAGTTTCTAGAGAGAATCTTGAGAGAGAAACCATAGAGAGAAACAAGATTAATTCATCCACAATTTTTGACATTTGATTCTTCAAATTCCTCTACTCTAACCCTCTCCATTGACATATCCTTAAGAGGTACATTTTTCAAATCCTTATTTCCCCATACCCATATCAGTGAGGAGGTATTTTGGTGCTTGAGAAACAGTTCAAAGATGACCAATTTACTTGGTTGATGTAATGGGCTTATTATGGGATCTGGGAAGCTAAAAAAGACACGGTTAGGCTTAACCCTGTTGGAGCAAAAAGCTTAGAGGGCTTAGATGCATTGGGTAGATTAGGCTTGGAGGGTCTTCTGCTATTCATGTATCCCAATTTTATTCTTTAATGGATCATTTCACCGCTTGGAGGGTGACGAAGAGGTTTTTCGCCAAGTTCTTCAGTGTCCTCCTCGATAACACGTGCCGGTATTATCTTTGTATTTGCATCTCTCTTCCCTTACTCTTTATCTTTAATTGCTGTTATGTTTGTGATTAATTATAATATAAAGTGTTTTACCTATTTGGTTATAGCTTATATTCATCATTCTGCACATATATTGTTTGTGTATAAGCTTGTGTTGGTATTGTTAAAATTAGGGGTCTAAACATTCATTAGTATTTTTCACACTAATTGAACATTCAATTGCTATCAGAGTGGGTGCACTTGCTGTGGTTTCATTACCTAAGTGCGATCCTAGACCCTTGTTGAGATGGTTAGATCTTAGTCGCTTAATTTTCCTCCATATTTTGATGGGAGCAACTATGCACTTTGGAAAGTCCGTATGAGGGAATTTTTATGTTCCATTGATGATAGTGTTTGGGACGCTGTAAAGATAGGATGGACTAGGTCAGAGGTCGCAAATCAACATGGGATAAGGCAGCCCTTGTGGCAGCTAACGCTAATAACAAGGCTTTAAACGCTATTTTTTCTCCTGATAAGTTTCACAGGATTTCTCATGTTACAATTGCCAAGGAGGCATGGCAAATCTTGGAGACGACCTATGAAGGCACCAAAAAGGTGAAGAACACCAACTTACGAATGCTAACCACACGCTTCGAGGAGCTGAAGATGAGTGAAGACAAGTCATTCTACTCATTTTATGGAAAGCTAAATGAAGTGGTGATTGGGAAATTCAACTTAGGAGAAAAGACGAAGGACTCCAAGATTGTGAGGAAAATCCTACGATTATTGCCAAAAAGCATTCGTGCAAAGGTCACTGCCATCAAAGAGAGCAAAGACCTTGATGAGATTAAAATTTAAGAACTCATCGGTTCTCTTCAAACCTATGAGCTATCTCTACCATCACAAAGGAAGAGAAAATCTCTTGCTCTAAAGACAATCAATGAGAGAGTGGAAGCTCAAGACTCCTCGGATGAGGATAAGGTTGAAAAGGAAGTGGCGTACCTTACTAAGAACTTCCGCAAGTTCTTGAAGTTCAAGAGAGATGGGAAGTCCTTTGAGAATGGCAAATTCTCAAATTTTAAGAAGGATAAGAAAGACTTCAAGATGAAGGATTCAAAAGACTCCCCCATCTCAAATGGTCACATGCTTTGAGTGCAAAGGGCATGAGCATGGGCAAGTAAAGAAAGAATGCCCCACTTATTTGAAGGCAAAGGGTAAAGTATTTGCCACTACCCTTAGTGACTCAGATAGTTCAAATTCAAATTTGAAAGAAAGTTGTGATGGAGAAGGAAACTACTCTGCATTTATGACCATTGCGCCCGTGGACTCCTCAGAAGATTTGAATGCACTAGTGGAAGAGCTTGGTGAGCACACTAAAGCAGAGTCAATGGGAGTTGGGGAGGAATCTGATGATGAAGGTGAAGAATGTGTCCATGAAGGAACAAAGGGATTGCAAGAAACTTATAATTCTCTTCTAGAGAAGACTGGGGAGTATGCAAGAGTGGCTAAGGCAGTCATAAGAAAAATGAAGAGAGTAGAGCAAGATTAGTTCGATACAAGGAGACTAAATGTGAAGTTAAGACACTAAATGAAGAACTAACCGAAGCCTATTCCAAGATCAAGTTTCTTGAGCTTGAAGTGATTCAGGCTAATGCTAAAGTAGAGCGGGTTGCCTCCAAAAAGCTTGATGAAGTGCTTGCAAATCAAAAGCCCTTTTCTAACAAAAGCGGCTTAGGATATACCGGAGAGAGTAGTTCAAGTGCCAATGTGTCTAAGGGGATGAAGTTTGTTAGAGCAAAGGAACCAGTGGTAGCAATTCCAACTATTAAGAAAGGGAAGGTTGAGAAGAAGTCAAAGGTGATTACTCAACGGGTTTTAACAAAGCCTCCAAACCTAGCAGTGGCCAAACTCAAGGCGAAAGGAAAACTCTTCCGAAGTCGCAAAGAGGACCACAAACTCAACACTTTTGCCATCACTGTGGAATCCGAGGACACACTAGACCCAATTGCCAGAAGCTTCAAGCATTAAAGAATGGCAGCTCTCAAAGGCCAATAGGACAAAGAAATGGCAAAGGGAACCTCAAGCAACCGAAAGGGGTAGAAGCTGAGTCTAATATTGGTGATGTGATGAAGATGATAGACACTATCACTTCTTGTTTGGCAAACTTCACCCTAAGGTTTGAGAATCATAACTCAAGTACCCAATCCTATAAGGATAACACCCCAAACGCACATGTCGTGTGGGTGAAGAAGGGTACACATGCATAAGCATTAGAACATGTCCATCCATCAATTCTTTCTATATGTTGCGACTTTGTTTGGTTGTTTTCCTAGTAATTATTCTAGCATGTTTTGACAAATTTTTGTTTGTCTGTAAGAGCTTTGAATGTTTTCTTTTTGATCAATCTTTATTTATTTTTTTTTTTTTTTTTTGTCAAAAATCCAAGAACACATAAAAAGTGGAAAATCCAAAAAGTTTTATTGGCATTATTGTGTTTTGTCACACGCATGTGTTGCCTTGTACCTTCATACAAATAGCTTTGTGCATTTACAAGCGTAGCATGTTCTCTATGCACTCATATCTTTGTGGGAAAAATCTTGACATCTATGTGACTATTGTAAATAGATCTTCAAACTTGTCATGAATGATTAGTCAATGGTTGTGTTGATCTTGGGACTTGCATAGACTTGTGCCTATATATCTTCCTACTCTTTTATTTTTTTTTCTTAAAGAGCTCAACCATTGTAAATCTCAATATGAAAAGAGATAATGAGCTACAAAAGCAGTCGCACATACTAGTATTTGACTAGGAAAAAGAGAAAACGACTTTTATGATAATGTATGATGCCCAAAAGCCAAAGGCTTACTAATCAAATTGAAATATCAAAAATTTTAGGCATCAATCTCAAAATGACATGTATTGTTCCAAAATGAACAAATGTTATGAAATGTATGAAGCCAAATAAAAAGCTTCAAAATTATGTATTCAAGTTTTATGGGAGGTCATATATGCATACTTCTATAATTGAGATTGGTCACTCTTCCTAGTGCTAATTGTGTATGTCTTGGTTGAATTGATCATTGAAGCTTCACATTAGACTAAGGACTATCTCATCTTTGGTACCCACACACATCACACATGTCTATTTAATGAATGCCTTATTCATTTGTGTGATTGTACTTGATTAAATGTGTTGCACTTACTCAATCATATGTTAGTCAAACATAAAAAGATTTTTAAGTATTTTAATTTTTTTTTGGAAAGTGTTTTTGTTTTGAAAATTTTCAAAATTTTCAAAAACTATGCAACTCTATTCTAGCGACTCATTCTCGCAGGTCACTCCAGTCGCGAGACCCCAGTCGCGAGCTTACTCAAAATCACTTGCGACTCTCTGGCGAGTCAATCCCTCAGTTGTGAAAAAGACTTAGAAAAATTTCAAAATTTCTGGGTTTTAGCAATTTTGTGACTCAATTTGGCGACTAGTTCGCGAGTGGAAGCTCCAGTTGCGAGTTTACTCAGAATGCTTTGCGACTTCCTTCACGACTTACTCGTGAGTGAACCTTCCAGTCACAAAAAACACTTAGACACACGGGATTTTGGCGACTTCGCGACTCATTCCAGTCACGAAAAACGCGTGTTTTGCACAAATAGGATTAAATCCAAGACGGTTTTAAAAAACTTTTCAGTTTTCCCTCGCATCACGTGTTGTTTCATTGTCTTGTCTGCCTCTCCCTCTTCGAAAACCATCATTTTCACTCACAAAACCTCCATTTTCTTCATCAATCCTTCACCAATCTTCAAGAAAAGGTATGGGTTTTCTCTTATTCTCAAAGTATTTCATGTTTCTAGCCCTAGATTTCTTGGATTTTTTGTTTTTGTTAAGATTTGAAAATATGATGTTAGAATATGGTTTATTGATGTTTTGTTGAGTTTGATGTATGGGTTTTGTTGGTTTTGTTAGTATAATGCCTATTATACATGTTTTACATGTTTGTTTCTCATTTTTGTGCATTATACCATGTTTGTGCTGTGTTGTGCATATCATGTCCATGATAAAATGTCTCATAGATGTTTTCTTGTGTCTCTATGGATTCTATGGAATACAATGGTTGTAGGGATAATCATGTTTCTTTGATTTTGAAACATCATATGATTATGTGTTCTTACATTTTGCCCTAATTTGCACACGTTTTGCATTTGATGCACACACACACACACTCTTTGACATGTTTGAGTGCTTAATGTCACAATTCTATCTTGTATTGATGAATTATGTCTTTACATGTCAATTTTGGGTGAATTACACTTTAAATTTCTGTTTTTAGGGTTGTATTTCAATGTCCATTGTGTTGATACTAACTGGTTAATAATCGAGTTTGTTATCATATATTTGTGATCTATTTTGTGGTACTTGCTGCTCTGATTTTACAGATGACTCCAATGAAGAAGACCACTGCACAACGCACTGACAAGAGGAAGAAAATGGAAAATACTTGATTCCGCTCTACCCAACACTTTGAGAGATACAATAAGTTCTTTGAGAAGGCTCCAATCATCCAAAAGCGATTTGTGGACCTTGTTGATTTGAATGACTACTTTATTCCAGGCTGTTTTCAAGATAGAGGTTGGGAAAAGGTTCTTGGTGATCTCCCCGGGGTGTGTGAACCATTGATTCAAGAATTCTATGCCAATGCCATTCTACGAGAGGATGAAATAGATTGTTGGATTAGAGGCCATGAGTTCACCATTGACGTGGAGGACATTGATGAAGTTCTTGGCTTTGAGGACCTATAACATGATTTCACTCACTTCAAGGACAGAATGTGAATGTTCAAATAGTATGTAAAACACCTATGAATGTTTAGACCCCCAATTCACAAATTACCAACACAAGCTTATAATCAAACAATATATGTGCGGAATATGAAAATAAGCTAAAACATAATTGGTAAAACAATCTAAACTGAAATTAATCACAACCACAGCAGTAATTAAAAGGCAAAGATTAAGGAAGAGAGATGCAAACACAAAGACAACACAGTGATGTGTTATCAAAGAGGAGACCGAAGTCCTCGGCGAAAAACCTCTCTACTGCCCTCCAAACAGTCAATAATCCACTAGAGAATATAGTTGGGATACATGAATAGCAGAAGACCCTCCAAGCCTAATCTACCCAGTGCACCTAAGCCCTCCAAGCTTCTTGCTCCAACAGGGTTATGCTGAACCTTGTTTTCTCTAGCTTACCGAATCTCGCTGTAGCCCATTGCATCAACCAAAATGAATTGGTCCATTCTAAACTGCTTCCCAAGCACCAAAAAATCTTCTCACAAATATGGGTATGGTGAGATAAGGATTTGGCTAATATACCTCTCAAGAATATGTCAATGGAGAGGGTGAGAGTAGAGGAATTTGGAGAATCAAATGATGAAGATTGTGGATGAGTCAATCTTGTTTTTCTCTAGGGTTTCTCTCTCAAAATTCTCTCTGGAAGCTCTCAACATTTCGTGGGTATAGGGTACTTATATTACGGTGTATGAGGAATGCAAAAAGTCAGTTACAACCAAACAAGGCATTCTAGCGACTCGAGCTGGTGACTGGAACGAGTCGCGAGTTTGAGTCGTGAGCTAACTGCCTAGCCAGACCGGAGGTTTTGTCCTGTAGTGCAACAGCTGGCGTGACCCTTCAACTCCTTCTGCATGCTTCACACGTGTGCCATTCTGCCGACTTGCCAGTCACGAGATGTAGTCACGAGGCTCTTCTTGAATGCACATTCTTAAGCTTTTCTTCACACTCTCTTACACATTTCCCTTACATGATTCCCACCTAAATACAGGGTTTCTAAATGCTGAATTACAAGTAAATTTGGCACGAAATAAAGCCAACAAAATGATTGAATAAATTCAACCTTACAGAATGCTCTCCATAAAGACGGTTCAATCCCATATCGGTGGTGTTAGAGAAGGAAGATGACTCAACACAACTGCTTTTCCACCGGATTTGAGATGTCTTACATACATCATGATGTTCAATCTGTACCCGGTGAAAAAGATGACCACCATCAACAATGCTAGAGCCATTTTTCTCATGGAGCTTCGGGAAAATACCTACATTGACATTAGTGCTCATGCATTCTCCATCATTGCCAATGAAATAAGGACAACTTCAAGGGCAAAGCTTTTTCTCCCTAGTCTACTCATGCAGCTCTTTCATGCAAAAGGTGTGGAAATTCCCCAAGACATCAACCTCATGCCTACTCCTCCGGCTATCAATGCTCTAACAATCACAAGGATCAAGGTTTGTCTTCCAGGTGATGAAGAGGAGGGTGATCAAGCACAAGGAGAGCCTATGGACATTGAGACTGAAGCAGAAGGACAACCCTCAACTTCACGAAGTTGTAGTAAAAGGAGCAGAGCCTTATCATCTTTAGAAGTGCCTCTAGATGCATTTCAGATCATTCTTGAGAGGATTGACGACCTGTGAGACGTCCAAAATGAGCACTCTGACAGGCTGACTGCTATTCAAGAACAGATTAATTTGCTCTCAGCCAAGTTTGATAGCTTCATTGATCAGCCTTAGCCCTTTGGCATTTCTAGTAAAAAAGGGGGAGTAGATGGAGTAGCTCTTAAGAGGGAGCCTTACCTTAAGGGGGAGAAACTTTTATAAATTTTTATAGTTTTTATGGTTTAGTTTCTATTATGGGTTTTCATAGCACTTATTTTAGTACCTTGGTTTGGTTTTTAAGTACTCTATAACTTTAGTTCTTGGTTTTTAAAATATTTGGACATGGTGTGTTATGAATGCTTGAATGCTTTAGTTATTTAAACTATATTTAAATATGTACCTTTGCTTTTGTAGCCTAGTACTTTTAGTTAATGTTATGCATTTTCTTTAGTACTCCACACTTGTGCCCTTGTTGGATCTTGAATCCTTGATGCAACTACCTTTGTGTTTTTGTATTAGTTATGTGTTGGACATGCAAATGATATTTTGCATTGAGCTTATTTGCTTGCATGTCCGGATGTTCATTCCTTGTGCGAATGATCATTGTGATCACTATTTATAGTGATTTTTCATGTTTGGTCAAGCCATGCTTAATTGCTATAGTCTTTATTGCTTGATTATATTATGCTTGTTCCATATATATTTCAAGATTTCTGCTTACAATGATCATCTTGTGTTATTGCTTTCAGGAAAACTTGTCTGTTTGGCTCAAGAGCTTCATAGTTTCTAGAGTTAGGTGTGAGTGAGTTTTGGTAACTGTTCCCACCTAACATTTTAAGTCTAGAGTCTGTTTTAGGGTTTTGTCACGGAATAGCCAAAGGGGGAGATTATAAGGTTGAATTTATTCAATCAAGTGTTGGCTTTATTCTGTGCCAAATTTGCTTGTAATTTAGCAATTAGATACCTTGTATTTAGGTGGGATTTATTTAAAGGTTGTGTGTGAGAAAGTGTGAAGAATACTTAAGATGTGTGCAATCAAAGGAGTCTCGCGACTAGATCTCGCGACTAACTTGCGACTGGCAAGCCGCCAAATTAAGTGGCACACGTGTGAAGCATGCAAGGAACTGAAGAGTCACGACAGTTGGAGCACTACAGGACAAAAATGCACAGTCTGCCCAGGCAGTTAGCTCGCGACTTGTTCCACTCGCAAGGTTGAGTTGCCAGAATGCCTTATTTGGATGAAAATTGACTTTTCACATTCCTCACATACACTACTATAAGTACCCTTATACCCACGAAATGTAGAGAGTTTCTAGAGAGAATTTTGAGAGAAAACCCTAGAGAAAAACAAGATTGACTCATCCATAATCTTTGTCATTATATTCTCCAAATTCCTCTACTCTCACCCTCTCCATTGACATATCATTGAGAGGAACATTTGCCAAATCCTTATCTCACCATACCCATATCAGTGAAGAGGTGTTTTGGTGCTTGGAAAGCAGTTTAGAGATGACCAATTCATTTGGTTGATGCAATGGGCTTATTGCGGGATCCGGGAAGCTAAAGAAGACAAGGTTAAGCGTAACCCTGTTAGAGCAAGAAACTTGGAGGGCTTAGGTGCATTGGGTAGATTAGGCTTGGAGGGTCTTCTACTATTCATGTATCCTAACTTTATTCTTTAGTAGATCATTTGACAGTTTGGAGGGCGGCGGAGAGGTTTTTTGCCAAGTTTTTCGATTTCCTCTTCGATAACACGTGCCGGTGTTATCTTTGTGTTTGCATCTTTCTTCCCTTACTCTTTATCTTTAATTGCTATCGTGTTTGTGATCAATTATGGTATAGAGTGTTTTACCTATTTGGTTATAGCTTATATTCATCATTCCGCACATATATGGTTTGTGTATAAGCTTGTGTTGGTATTGTTAAAATTGGGGGTCTAAACATTCATTAGTGTTTTTCACACTAATCAAACATTCACAATTCATTCACGGTTCAGCATCCATTGGAATAATATAATCAATTGCTAAAGTCCAAGTCTCTGGGAATATTGTATGAACGTGTGAGATATTCATCCTTGTGACCCAACTGGGTGGCCAGACTAAGAGATAGAGAGGTGGGTGGCCCAGTGTAGCTTGAATTAATGGAGTGATTATTGCTATTGTCGAAGTTGTTGGTTCTGTGAGATATACACCAAGTGACTCAACTTGCACCAGAGTATGCATGTCTCTTAGACTTCGAATCAATAAAATACTATAAAAGAAGTTCTCATTAATTTACGATGTTAATATAGAGAAGATAATAAAATATATGTGGGTTTGACTCAATCTGTCCGAGTTTCAACGGTTTTACATTGGATTGGGTTGCTAAAAGTTTAATTATAATGCCTACTTGTGCCTCAATTTTGTCGCTTCCTTCCTACAATTTCTCCAAACAATTGTGGGTGGTTCAAGGCTCATTCAAGGAAGTATATAATTCAATCAAATTTAAAATATAAAAAAACTGTAGTATTTGTGGAAAAAGTGTCAATCAGAAAGATTTATTTTCTTCGCAAATTATTAGATAATCAATTAAATTAGTATGATATTAATTGATTAATTCTCTAAAAAATGATATTAATTAATTAAATAAAAGGAGAGACTTCTATGAAGAAAAAAAAGGCTTTACAATATGTTTGAAAGTTTATAAACCAGCGACATAAAATAGAACAGAATATAAAATATTTTATTTATCAATTTGAGTATTTATAAACGAAATAAAAGAATATTTAAATCTACTAGTATACATTAAATTTTTACATGTCCTTCCTCATAATTGGATTAAATTGATATTTTTATGTTCAATTCATTAAAATAATGAATTTTTTCTTATTTTTGGAATAAACATGCATGTAGCCGCGAATAGATTAGATTAGTCATTGCGATTATTCAATTCATTTTTAAAAAAGTTTCAAATAATGAAATAGATAAAATATTTATTTATTTTCGTTACATTCTTTTTCATTCGTTATTATGTTCTACGTACGTACTTAAACGGGCTTTTAATTATGATACCAATTACATGCATTTTTTTTTCTTCTTTCTTAAATTGCTTGATGAGGCGAACTACAAGTGATACCATTAGTATTTTGACTTTGAATTATGTGTCAAACTTCAATTCCAAGAAAATTTGGATTTTTCAATTTAGTATGATGTTTTAAAAATTCCTGCCCCCTCTTTGTTGTGTGAACAACAATTATTGACGTTCTAAAAAAATAAATAAATAAATAAATAAACAGTTGTTATCATGTGGCAGATCCTTTATCTTTTTATATATATATATATATATATATATATATATATAATTTACTTTTTTAATAATGCTGACATGGTATACAAGGTCACGTACAAAATAAGAACATATAGGTTTCCAGAAAAAAAAAAAAAAAAAAAAAAAAAAAAAAAAAAAAAAAAAAAAACTTATAGAGCTGCATTGCAAAGACAATAAGAACCATGTCAAGAACTAAAAAAACCATGCTTAGAGTGTTGAAGTTCAATTAGTATTTGCTTATGCGCCTAATAAAGATGTTCAATATTCAATCTTTTTCTTTTTTTCTAAATATTATGTTAATATGTGTCCATAAATTATAAATATTGATTTTGTGAGACTAGCATGTGGCTCATAGTAAAGCTTCTAGGCCATAATCTCAATTACAACTCTCAATCATGTTGGACTTGGATGACACCTATCAACAACGTATCATTATTAGATGCAGAAAAAATTTGGAGTGTACACAACGTTTAGTGTGGATGGGAAGAAATTTCATCCTATTCCAATTTGTTAGGTTAGTGAGAGACCTATTCTAATTTAATGATCCTAGAATTTTGTATACAAGTAATAATCAAGGAAACTTCCACCTAAAATAAGTCGGACTTTTGGCAAGAGAGAAAATTGATGTCTAGACAAATTAAGCTAAGGCCAACCAGAATGGACCATAGTCTTAATTTCTTATCTCTATTTGTTCCATGTACAAGACTTACAATCAATGCTTGGCATATAAAAGTTGAACATCTTATCAAAAGTCCATCCTCTAAAAGCTTGAGAAAAATTCATTTAAACCAACACAATATATAAATTATAAAGGAATCAAAGAAAAATTGTCAAAAATAATGAAAATTTTATCTATGCTTAAATTCTTATAAGGATGAACACAATAGCAATATCCTTTTAAAAAAAATCTATACTTATTTTGTACGTATGATAAAGTCCTATCACAAAGTTTTTTGAGACTTATGTTGATTAGTGATTAGAAGTTATAAAGGAATAATCATCAATATATATATATATATATATAAGCAGAGATCTCATACGGGAGTGCATGAGGTCTTGCCAAGTGACGCTCTAATTTTACATTTAGCATTTTTTTTTACCTCTTTCATTAAATTTTTTTTATTGTTACCCAAAAGTTTACATTAACTTATTTTACTGTTATCTCATTAGTCTATCATTAATTGCCTAAGCTTACACCACACATTTCTCTCTTTTTCATGTCTTTTAGCATACCCACCATTTTAATATCTTAAAAAAAGAAAAAAATAATAATAATTAAGAAAATGACTTTCCAACTAATCAAACTAGAGTTTTTAGGACCTACAGCAATTTCACAACATCAAGAACAAACCCCAGTGTATACAGTGTCAAATTCCATAGTCTCCTGTTACATCAAATGAATGTTTAATTTTTCTCGCAAAGTATTGAATAGTAAAGCTTTTGGGCCATAGTCTCAATTACAACTCTCAATCATGTTGGACTTGGATGACACCTATCAACAACGTATCATTATGAGATGCAGAAAAAATTTGGAGTGTACACAACGTTTAGTGTGGACGGGAAGAAATTTCATCCTATTCCAATTGGTTAGTTTAGTAAGGGATCCATTCTAATTTAATGATCCTAGAATTTTGTATACAAGTAATAATCAAGGAAACTTCCACCTAAAATAAGTCGGACTTTTGGCAAGAGAGAAAATTGATGTCTAGACAAATTAAGCTAAGGCCAACCAGAATGAACCATAGTCTTAATTTCTTATCTCTATTTGTTCCATGTACAAGACTTACAGTCAATGCTTGGCGTATAAAAGTTGAAGTTGAACATCTTATCTAAAGTCAATCCTCTGAAAGCTTGAGAAAAATTCATTTAAACCAACATAATATATAAACTATAAAGGAATCAAAGAAAAATTGTCAAAAATAATGAAAATTTTATCTATGCTTAAATTCTTATAAGGATGAACACAATAGCAATATCCTTTTAAAAAAAATAAAGATTAAAAAAAAAATCTATACTTATTTTGTACGTATGATAAAGTCCCATCACAAAGTTTTTTGAGACTTATGTTGATTAGTGATTAGGAGTTATAAATGAATAATCATCAATATATATATATATATATATATATATATATATATATATAAAAGCAGAGATCTCATGCGAGAGTGCATGAGATCTTGCCAAGTGACGCTCTAATTTTACATTTAACACTTTTTTTTTACTTCTTTCATTAAATTTTTTTTACTATTACCCAAAAGTTTACATTAACTTATTTTACTATTATCTCATTAGTCTCTCATTAATTGCTTAAGCTTACACCACACATTTCCCTTTTTTTTCATGTCTTTTAGCATACCCATCATTTTAATATTTTAAAAAAAGCAAAAATAATAATAAATAAGGACTAATAGTAATAACTAACCAGATAAGGTATTGAAGAGAGATAGAGAGACATAAAAATGTTGTGGATTATTAAATAAAACCCATTATTTCACTACAAAATCAAAATACATTGCTTCACTATAAAAGACCTGAGATTGACAAAACATTTGAAAGAGAGAGAAAGAGAAATCTGAGGGGATGTTGCCTTCATCCTATTGGCCTCCCACCACCATCAAGACGCCGAAACACCTACGGGTATTTTTTTCTTTCTTTCTTTTTTAAATTAGGGGATTAAATATGATTTAGGTTTGGGTAATTTGGTTGGATAATTTTTGTTTTGGGTATATAAGTAGAGAGAATATTTGGTACGCAATGTAAAGCCATATTCTACCATGGTTTTAAATCATCTATAAGACACATGCATACACACTTGCCCACACCATGTTTTAATGTCACACTATCAATGAGTGGAAGACAGTGAGAGAGTTGAACATACTTTTATTTCATAGTATTTAATATGTGAACACAAAACAAATTATTTGATTTTCATGGTCCCGTTACTCTTTTGCATTTATTTTTGGTTTCATGATTTTTTTTTTTTTTTTAAATCTTACCTTGAGAAGGCTTTAAATATGCAGTGAAACAACAATTATAAATTGCACACACATAACCATTATAATTATTTTGTTCAAGGAATGAATAAAAAAAAAAAATTGGAGGAATATTGTAGAATAAAAGTTGTTACAAAATGTCTCTCTCTCAGAGACCTCATGTGACAGTGCATGAGGTCCTGCCAAGTGGCACTTTAATTTTGCATTTAGCTCTTTTTTTACCTCTTTCATTAAGTTTTTTTTTTATTGTTACCCAAAAGTTCACATTATCTTATTTGTTATTTAATATCTCATTAATTGTCTAAGCTTACACCACACCTTTCACTATTCTTCATGTTTTTTAGCATACCCACTGTTTTAGTATTTGAAAAAAACAAAAACAAAAAAATAATAATAATAAGTAACGGCTAATAGTAATAACTAACGAGATAAGACTCTAGAGAGAGATAGAGAGACATTACAATATTGTGGATTGTTAAATAAAAGGCACTATTTCACTATATATTACCAAAATAAAAAACTTGAGACTAACAAAACATTTGAAAGAGAGAGAGAGGAATCTGAGGGGTCATCACCTCCATTATACTGGCCTCCCACCACCATCAAGACACCAAAACCCCTACAGGTAATTTTTTTTCTTTTTAAATTAGGGGCTTAAATATGATTTAGGTTAGGTAATTTGGTTAGTTTTTGTTTTGGGTATATAAGTAGTGTTAGGACATATGTGGATCATGTTAGGAACATATGTCAATATTTTATGTAGTTGGCTAATCCTTTGATAAAACGCATTTTACTTGTATTTGGGTAAATCTAAGATGTGTTTAATACTTCAAGGAACAAGAGTTCAAGTCTAGTATTGAAGCCATGCAAGTCTGTCCAAGAAACAAATGAAGAAGCGCTGATTTTTTAAAGCTCGATAGCTACTCGACACCTTTCGACAGCTAGACTATCTATCGAGATCTTCAGCTTTCTTTTTATCGCAATCTCGACACCTTTCGATAGCTAGGTCGATCGATCGAGAAATTTTTTGTTTCCTCAATAGCTCCTTGATAGCTCTCGATAGCTCGTAACAGATAGGCTCCACACCTCCTCGATTGATCGAGAATTACTGAGCCTTATGAAATTCAGATTTCTAGATTTGATTTTCGGCCCATGCTTATGTATTTGTGTAGGGTTTCTTTTCTCACAACCCTAGACATATATAAGGCTTATTTTAGAGGCCATCACATAAGAGAATACAAGGAGAACATATGCAAAAGGTAATCGATGCCTTATTCTCTCTAAAGGAAGCTACTGCATTTTTGCGCCTTAGGGTTTTGTAACCAAGTGCTTCTTGATCTTCATTGTTGATGAAGTGAATAACTTTGCAGCCAACATCTTCTTTAAGTTAGTGTGTTAGTCACGTACTGGGAGTCGTGCATCTTTTGGTTAGTCATGTACTGGGATCCGTGCATCAAAAAGGATGGCGTTCATATATTGAAGAGTTTAGAAGTTTTGAAGCGGTAGAAGATTTTTGCTGTGAGTTCCTCTACAGCTCTGAAACTTCTCTTTACTATAATGGATTGCTTTTTGGGAAGGTTTCCCCCCAGGTTTTTTACTATGAAACTAGTTTATTTCATTGGTTTTCCTGTATCATCATATCTTGTCTTAGTAGATTAACTTACACAAGTGTAAAGTTGTGATTTCCAACTATCTTGTGTTGGCTTTAATCCCATGCCAAATTTAATTGTAATTTCTTCAATCATTTCCCTGTATGTGTGTGGGTTTATTTGTAAGGGATGAGTATGAGAGATCAGTGAAGAATCAAGCTTCAAAAGATGAATCAGTGGAATTCATGACTAGCTCGCGAGTATCTCGCAAGAAGCAACCCGTGAAACGGCCACGTGTGAAGCACATGACTGGAAGTTGAAGAGTCATGCCAGGCTGTCAAGTTCGCAAGTGTTTCGTAAGAATGACCATCCCGTGAAGTACCCACGAAACTCTCTATTTGGAAAAAAATTTATTTGTTTTACCAAATTCTTTACCCACACTATATATACCTTTATTACCCACGAATTGTAAGGAGTGCTTTTCAAAGAGAAAACCATAGCAAATACACTTAAGAGTTAGAGACTGTTATACCCACAATCATCTACACATTTTTCTATAGTTTTTCTCAACTCCTACCTCTCCATCTCTACATCGTTGAGAGGTTGTTAGCCCAAACACTTCCCACACCCATTCTGAGTGTTAAGTGAGAATTTGGTGCTGCTGAAAAGCATTGGAAGGAGCCATTCATTGGTGGATGCAAATGGGCTGAATTGCAGGATCCGAAAAGTTAGAAAAGACAAGACTTCGAGAAGTCTGTTGGTAACAAGAGCTCAAAGGGCTTAAGTACATGGGGTAGACTAGGCTTGGAGAGTCTTTTGTTATTCGTGAACTCCAAATTTATTCTCTAGTAAGTCAATTTCGACTTGGAGGGTCATGGAAAGGTTTTTCGTCGAGTTCTTTAGTTTCTTTTTCAATAACATGTCTTAGTGTTATCTTATGTTTGCATCTCTCTTCTCTACTCTTTAAGCTTCCATTTTATTGTTGAATATGGCTTAGGGTAGTGTTATCGTTTCATTGCACTTATCTGATCTTGTTCCGCACTTTGTTTAAGTTAGAGTAAAAGCAATCTAGTCATAATTTTTAATTGGGGGTCTGAACAAGCTCTTGCATTTTAGCACAAATCTGAGGTTTCAACAAGAAACTTTCTACCATTTCAGAACTTCTAAATTCTTTATCTGGATACTTCACTGATGACATACTTGGATGTCACGAACAAAACCTCTAATCAACTCCAAGATTCTATTAAAGATTTACTTCACAACAGTAGCACTAAGTTAACATTATGACTTTAGCTTTGCAATCAACAATCTTGAAAAACATCTTCATATTAGCTTCTAGCTAGAAGTCTAGAACTCTAGTATTGTGGTGATATCAAGAGATTATGTCTTCTCACTCAACATAAGATTGAGTATGTACAACACATTTAATCAAGTATAATCACACAAATGAATAAGACATTCATTGAACATAGACATGTGTGATGTGTGTGGATACCAAATGTGAGATAGTCCTTAGTCTAACATGAAGCTTCAATGATCAATTCAATCAAGACATACACAATTAGCACTAAGTAAAGTGACCAATTTCAATTATAGAAATGAGCATATATGACCTCCCACAAGAACTTGATTACATAACTTTGAAGCATTTCTTTTGGCTTCTTTTAACTCACAACATTATTTAAAAAAAAATACATCTCATTTTGAGATCGATAAATGAAATTTTTGATATTTCAATTTGATAAACAAGCCTTTGGCTTTTTGGGCACCATACATTTCTCAATACAAGTCGCTTTCCCTTTTTCCTAGTAAAATACTAGTATGTGCAATGGCTTTTGCAGTTCCTCATTATCTCTTTTCGAGATTTGACATTGGTTGAGCTCTTTAAGCAAATATATATATATATATATATATATATATATATAAAAGAGTGGGAAGATATATAGGCACAAGTCTATGCATTTCTCAAGATCAACAAAACTATAGGCTAATCATTCATGACAAGTTTGAAGATCAATTTACAACAATCACATAGATGTCAAGATTTTTCCCACAATGATACAAGTGCATAAAGAACAAGCTAAGCTCGTAAATACCCAAAGCCATTTGTACAGAGGTACAAGGCTAAACATTCGCATGACAAAACATAATAATGCCAATCAAACTTTTTGGATTTTCTACTTTTTATGTGTTTTTGGATTTTTGACACAAAGCAAGTAAAGATTGATCAAAAAGAAAACAAACACTCAAAGCTTTTAAAACAACAAAAACAGTAAAAACATGCTAGAATGTGAAAGTTCAATTAGCGTGTAAAACACTAATGAATGTTTAGACCTCCAAATATAAAATTATCAACACAAGCTTATAATCAAACAATATTTGTGCGGAATATGAAATATAATTTATATCCAAATTGATAACACACTCTAAACCATAATTAATAACCAACACAACAGTAATTAAAAGGTAAAGAGAAAGGGAAGAGATATGCAAACACAAAGATAACACCGCGATGTGTTATCGAAGAGAAAACCGAAGTACTCGATGAAAAACATCTCCGCCACCCTCCAAACGGTCAATAATCCACTAAAGAATGGAGTTGGGCTACATGAATAGTAGAAGACCCTCCAAGCCTAATCTACCCAGTGCACTTAAGCCCTCCAAACTTTTTGCTCTAATAAGGTTACGCTGAACCTTGTCTTCTTTAGCTTACTGAATCCCACAATAGCCCATTGCATCAACCAAAATGAATTGGTCCCTTCTAAACTACTTCCTAAACACCAAAATACCTCCTCACTAATATGGGTATGGTGAGATAAGGATTTGGCTAAATTTACCTTTCAACGATATGTCAATGGAGAGGGTGAGAGTAAAGGAATTTAAAGAATCAAATGATAAAGATTGTGGATGAGTCAATCTTGTTTTTCTCTAGGGTTTCTCTCTCAAAATTCTCTCTGGAAGCTCTCTACATTTCGTGGGTATAAGGGTATTTATAGTAGGGTGTATGAGGAATGCGAAAGGTCAGTTTTCAACAAACAGGGCATTCTGGCGACTCGACCTCGCGACTGGAACGAGTCGCGAGTTTGAGTCGCGAGCTAACTGCCTGGCCAGACTAGAAGTTTTGTCCTGTAGTGCTCCAGCTGTCATGACCCTTCAGCTCCCCTTGCATGCTTCACACGTGTGCCATTCTGGCGACTTGCCAATCGCGAGATCCAGTCGCGAGACTCCCTTGAATTGCACACTTCTTGAGATTTCTTCACACTCTCTCACACACTACCCTTACATAATTCCCACCTAAATATAGGGTATCTAATTGTTAAATTACAGACAAATTTGGCATGGAATAAAGCCAACACATGATTGAATAAATTCAACCTTACAATCTCCCCATTTGGCTATTACATGACAAAACCCTAAAACAGACTCTAGACTTAACATGTGAGTTTGGAACAGTTGCCAAAACTCACTCACATCCTAATTCTAGAAACTGTGAAACTCTTGAACCATACGAACAAGTATTTCCTAAAAACAACAACACAAGACGATCATTGTAAGCAAAAATCTTGAAATGCATATGGAGCAAACACAATGCGATCAAGTAGTAAAGATTAAAGCAATAAAGCATAACTTGACCAAACAGGAACAATCACTATAAATAGTGATCACAATGAACATTCACACAAGGAATGAACATCCGGACATGCAAGCTAATAAGCTCAATGCAAAGTATCATTTGCATGTCCAACACTCAACCGATACAAAAACTCAAGGTAATTGCATCAAGGATATAAAATCCAACAAGGGCACAAGAGTGAAGTACTAAAGAAAATGCATAACATTAACTAAAAGTACTGAACTACAAAGCAAAGGTACAAATATAAAGTACTAAATAGAAACTTAAATATTTAAACCAATGTACCAAAAGTTTTAAACAAAAGCCCTGTAACCATCTAAGAGTTATAAAAACTATAAACAACAAAAACCAAAAACAGCATAAATTAGGAATGCTAAAAGTTTCTCCCCCTCAAAATGATGCTATGATGCTCCCCCTCAAAAGCTACTCCTATTCCATATCTCCCCCTTTTTGACCGAAATGGTCAAAGAGCTACTGCTGAGTAGCGAAACTGTTAAACTTTGTTGAAAGCAAATTCAGCTGTTCTTGGATAGTAGTCAGCCTGTCAGATTGCTCATTTTGGACATCTCGCAGCCCATCAATTCTCTCAAGGATGATTTGAAATGCATCTGGAGGTACTGCAGAAGATGATGAAGCTCGGCTCCTTTTGCCACGGCTTCATGAGCTTGAGGGCTGTGCTTCTGCTTCTGTCTTAGTGTCCGTAGGTTCTCCTTGTACTTGGTCACCCTTCTCTTCATCACCCGAAAGACAAACTTTGATCCGTGCAATTGTGAAAGCATTTATAGCTGGAGGAGTGGGCATGAGACTGATGTCTTGGGGAATTTCCATACCTTTTACTCGAAAGAGTTGCATGAGAAGGCTAGGGAGAATCAGCTTTGCCCTTGAAGTTGTCCTTGTTTCATTAGCAATTATGGAGTAGGCATGCACACTAATATCAACGTAAGTATTCTCCCAAAACTCCATGAGAAAAATGGCTCTAGCATTACTGATGGTGGTCATCTTCTTCACTGGGTGTAGGTTGAACATCATAATGTATGTAAGACATCGAAGATCCGATGGAAAAGCTGTTGTGTTGAAATATCTGCCTTCTCGAACATCACCGATATGGGATTGAACCATCTCTATGGAGAAGATTCTGTCCTTGTAGTGAGTGAAATCATGCTCTAGATCCTCAAAGCCAAGAACTTCATCAATATCCTTGAAGTCAATGTTGAACTCATGGCCTCTAATCCAACAATTGATTTCAACCTCTCTTAGAATGGCATTGGCATAGAATTCACAGATCACAAGTTCACATACCCTAGGGAGATCACCAAGGAGCTTGTCCCAACCTCTATCTTGAAAATAGTCTGGAATAATATAATCCTTCAAATCAACCAAGTCCACAAATCTCTCTTGGATGATTGGAGCCTTCTCATAGAACTGATTGTATCTCTCAAAGTGTTTGGTAGAGCGGAACCGAGTATTGTCCATTTTCTTCCTTTTGTCAGCACGATGTGCAGTAGTCTTCTTTTTTGGAGTCATCTGCAAAAACATAGCAGCAAAGACCACAACATATGGTACCACCAAAAATTAGTAAAAGGTTAGTAGCAAGAAAATGGACTTGGAATTAGGCCAAAGATTTTAAACTAAAGCATAGTTCAATAGCAACTTGACATGAGAGAACACATAGCATCAAAGCACAACAGAGTTCTGGCATTAATTCCTTAAACATATCAAAGTGTGTGTGTGTGTGTGTGTGTGCGCGTGCACAATTAACTCCATGTACAACCTAGGGCATATTGCAAAACACATAACCAGAGATGCATTTTACAATCATTGAATTCCATGAACTCCCTACAATCATTGTATTCCATGAAATCCTCAAAAATACAGGAAGATATCTATGAGGCATTTTCCCATGGGTAGGATATGCACTACACAACACAAACAAAGTATAATACTAAAAAATGAGAAGCAAACATGAAAACATGTATTATTGGCATCATACTCTCAAAAACTAACAAAACCCATTCAACAAACTCAACAAAATATACCCAAACCATATTCAAACATCATATTCTCAAAACTCAACAAAAACTCAAAATCCAAGAAATCAAAGACTAGAAACATGAAATACTTTGAGAAAAGTAAAGAACCCATACCTTTTCTTGAAGATTAGTGAAGAGATGATGAAGAAAATGATGGATTTTGGAGAGAACACGGTGAGTTTGTAAAGGAGAGGAACGAACAAGACAATGAACGGTCACAATGAGCAAGGGAAAAATGAAAATTTTTTGAAAACTACCTTGAGAATAACCTTCAATGCGCAAAACATGTGTTTTTCACGACTGGAATGAGTTGCGAACAAGTCGCCAGTTCAAGTCACCAAAAACACGTGTGACAAATTTTGAGAAATTTGTCTAAGGGTTTTTCACGACTGGAAGGTCCACCTACGAGTAAGTCGCGAAGGGAACCGCGAATCATTCTGAGTAAACCTCGCAACTGGAGCTTCCATTCGCAAACCAGTCGCCAAATTGAGTCGCAAAAATCCTAAAAACCCAGATTTTTGAAAATTTTCTAAGTCTTTTTCACGACTGGGGTCTTGACCTGCCAGAGAGTCGCCAAGAGCTTCTATGTAAGCTCGCGACTTGCTTGACCCATGAGGCAGCATTGCCAAAACAGGGTTGCACAGTTTTTGAAAATTTTGAAATTTTTCCAAAAAAAAAAAAAAACACTTTCCAAAAACAACTAAAACACTCAAAAACCTTTTTGTGTTTAATCAACATATAATTAAGCATGTGCAACACATTTAATCAAGTACAATCACACAAATGAATAAGACATTCATTGAACATAGACATGTGTGATGTGTGTGGGTACCAAAGATGAGATAGTCCTTAGTCTAATGTGAAGCTTCAATGATCAATTCAACCAAGACATACACAATTAGCACGAGGAAGAGTGACCAATCTCAATTATAGAAATATGCATATATGACCTCCCACAAAACTTGATTACATACTTTTGAAGCTTTTCATTTGGCTTCATACACATCATAACATTTGATCTTTTTGAATCAATACATCTCATTTTGAGATCGATGCCTGAAATTTTTGATATTTCAATTTGATGAACAAGCCTTTGGCTTTTTCGGGCATCATACATTTTCATAAAAGTCGCTTTCCCTTTTTCCTAGTCAAATACTAGTATGTGCAACGGCTTTTGCAGCTCATTATCTCTTTTCATTTTGAGATTTACATTTGGTGAGCTCTTTAAGCAAAAAATAAAAATTAAAAGAGTGGGAAGATATATAGGCACAAGTCTATGCAAGTCTCAAGATCAACAAAACCATTGACTAATCATTCATGACAAGTTTGAAGATCTATTTACAACAATCACATAGATGTCAAGATTTTTCCCACAATGATATGAGTGCATAAAGAACAAGCTACGCTCGTAAATGCACAAAGCCATTTGTACGAAGGTACAAGGCAAAACATGTGTGTGACAAAACACAATAATGTCGATCAAACTTTTTGGATTTTCTACTTTTTATGTGTTTTTGGATTTTTGACACAAAAGCAAGTAAAGATTGATCAAAAACATAATGTAAAAACATTCAAAGCAAATAGCAAACAAACAAAAATTTTCAAAACATGCTAAAGCAAAAACAATGCACACACAATCAATCAATGTCACAAAACATAGGAAGTATTAATGCATGGACATGTTGTAATACTTATGTATATGTACCCTTCTTCACCCATATGACACGTGCATTTGGGGTGATATCCCTAGAGGATTGGGTACTATTGTTGTGGCTTTCAAACCTTTTGGTGAAGCTTGTCAAACAGGTGGTGAATGCATCAATCATCTTCATCACATCCCTCACTCCAGGATCACCTTCTTGACTTTTTGATTGCTCAGCAGTCCAATTCCCTTTGCCATTTCTTGGTCCTCTTGACCTTTAAGCACTTGTATTCTTGCTCTCTCTAGTATATCCCAGTCCACTTTTGTCAGAGAAAGGTTTTTGATGGGCAAGCACTTCATCAAGCTTTTAAGAGGAAACCCGCTCTACTTTAGCATTAGCTTGAATCACCTCAAGCTCAAGGAATTTTATCTTTGAATAGGCTTCGGTTAGCTCTTCGTTCAGCATCTCAACTTCACATTTAGTCTCCCTGTATCACACCAGAAGACTCTTATAATCTTGCTATGCTCTCTTCATTTTCTTAATGGCTGCTTTAGCCACTCTTGCATATTCACCGGTCTTCTCAAGAAGGAAATTGTAGGTTTCTTGTAGTCCCACTGTTCTTTCATCTTCCTCATCATCAGATTCCTCTACTATCCCCATCGACTCCACTTCCGTGTGCTCACCAAGCTCTTCCACTAACACACTCAAATCATCCGAAGATTCCACGAGAGCAATGGTCATAAATGCGAAGTAGTTTCCTTCTCCGTCACAGCTTTCTTCTGAGTCTGAATTAGAGGAGTCTGAGTCACTAAGAGTAGTGGCATACACTTTACCCTTCCCTCTCAAATAGTTGGGACACTCCTTCTTGAGATGTCCATGACCGTTGCATTCATAGCATGTGATTCCTTGAGAAGATTGAGAATCCTTCCCATCTTTCTTCTTGAAATCCTTTTTCTCCTTCCAGGAATTTGGGAATTTTCCTTTCTCAGCAAACTTTCCATTCTTTTTGAACTTCAAGAACTTTCGGAAGTTCTTAACAAGATACGCCACATCCTTTTCGACCTCATCCTCATCCGATGAGTCTTGAGCTTCCATTCTCTCATTGATTGTCTTTAGAGCAAGAGATTTGCTCTTCCTTTGTGATGGTAGAGATAGCTCATAGGTTTGAAGTGAGCCAATAAGTTCTTGAACTTTGATATCATCAAGATCCTTGCTCTCTTCAATGGCAGTAACCTTTGCACGAAAGCTCTCCGGTAGTGATCGTAGAATTTTTCTCACAATCTTGGAGTCCTCCGTCTTTTCCCCCAAGTTAAACTTCCCAATTACCACCTCATTCAGCTTCCCATAAAATGAGTCGAATGACTCGTCTTCACTCATCTTCAACTCTTCGAAGCGTGTGGTAAGCATCTGCAACTTGGTGTCCTTCACCTTCTTGGTGCCTTCATAGGTCGTCTCCAAGATTTGCCATGCCTCCTTGGCAATTGTAACATGAGAAATCCTGTGAAACTCATCTAGAGAAACACCACAGAAAATAGCATTTAGTGCCTTGCTATTAGCATTAGTTACCGCAAGGGCTGCCTTATCCCATGTGGATTTGGTAGCCTCTAACCTAGTCCATCCTATATCTATAGCATCCCAAACATTCTCATCAATTGAACACAAGAGTGCCCTCATACGGACTTTCCAAAATGCATAGTTGCTTCCATCAAAATATAGAGGAGCATTAAGAGATTAAGATCGATCCATCTCAAAAGGGGTCAAGGATCGCACCTAGGTAATTAAACCATAGCAAGTACATCTGCTCTAATACCAATTGAAAGTTCAAATAGTGTGTAAAACACCAATGAACGTTTAGACCCCCAAATATAAAATTACCAACACAAGCTTATAATCAAACAATATATGTGCGGAAAATGAAATATAAGCTATATCCAAATTGGTAACACACTCTAAACCATAATTAATAACCAACACAGCAGTAATTAAAAGGTAAAGAGAAAGGGAAGAAAGATGCAAACACAAAGATAACACGGTGATGTGTTATCGAAGAGGAAACCGAAGTACTCAGCGAAAAACCTCTCTGTCGCCCTCCAAGCGGTCAATAATCCACTAGAGAATAAAGTTGGGATACATGAATAGCAGAAGACCCTCCAAGCCTAATCTACCCAGTGCACCTAAGCCCTCCAAGCTTCTTGCTCCAACAAGGTTACGCCAAACCTTGTCTTCTCTAGCTTACCGGATCCCGCAATAGCCCATTGCATCAACCAAAATGAATTGGTCCCTTCTGAACTGCTTCCCAAGCACCAAAATACCTCCTCACTAATATGGGTATGGTGAGATAAGGATTTGGCTAAATGTACCTCTCAAGGATATGTCAATTGAGATGGTAAGAGTAGAGGAATTTGAAGAATCAAATGATAAAGATTGTGGATGAGTCAATCTTTTTTTCTCTAGGGTTTCTCTCTCAAAATTCTCTTTGGAAGCTCTCTACATTTCTTGGGTATAAGAGTATTTATAGTAGAGTGTATGAGGAATGCGAAAAGTCATTTTTCAACAAACAGGGCATTCTGGCGACTCAACCTCGCGACTGGAACGAGTCGCGAGTTTGAGTCGCGAGCTAACTGCCTGGTCAGACTGGAAGTTTTGTCCTGTAGTGCTCCAGCTGTCGTGACCCTTCAGCTCCCCCTGCATGCTTCACACGTGTGCCATTCTGGCGACTTGCCAGTTGCGAGATCCAGTCGCGAGACCCCTTTGAATTGTACACTTCTTAAGATTTCTTCACACTTTCTCACATACTACCCTTACATAATTCCCACCTAAATATAGGGTATCCAATTGCTAAATTACAAGCAAATTTGGCACGGAATAAAGCCAACACATGATTGAATAAATTCAACCTTATAGAATGAAAACACAAGCAAACAAACAACAATGTCACAACATATCGAAAGAATTGATGCATGGACATGTTCTAATGCTTATGCATGAGTACCCTTCTTCACCCACACGGCACGTGCGTTTGGGGCGATATCTTTAGAGGATTGGGTACTTGAGTTGCGATTCTCAAACCTTAGGGTGAAGTTTGCCAAACAAGAAGTGATGGTGTCTATCATCTTCATCACATCACCAATACTGGGATCGACTTCTCGCCCTTTTGATTACTTGTGGTTCCCCTTGCCCTTTCCTTATCCTCTTGGCCTTTGAGAACCCGCATTCTTCAATGCTTGAAGCTTGTGGCAATTTGGCCTAGTATGTCCTTGGATTCCACATTGGTGGAAAAAATGTTGGGTTTAAGGACCTCTTTGTGACTTCGGAAGAGATGTCCCTTTTGTCTTGGGTTTGAGCAATCACATTCGGCTTCTTCTCAACTTTCACACTTTCAACAAGAGGGGTTGTAATCACCGATTCCTTGGCTTTAACAAACTTCATCTCCTTGGACACATTAGCGCTTGAGCTACTTTCATCGATATATCCCAAACCGCTTCTATCGGAGGAGGGCTTTTGATAAGCAAGGACCTCATCAGTTTCTTTGAAGCAACCCGCTCCTCTTTAGCATTAGCTTGAATAACCTCAAGCTCAAGAAACTTGATTCAAGAATAGGCATTCGTTAGCTCTTCATTCATCGCTTCAACTTCACATTTTGTTTCTTTATACCTTACGAGTATGCTCTTGTAGTCATGTTCTGCTTTCTTCATTTTTCTAATGGCTGCCTTAGCCACTCTAGCATACTCTTCGGTCTTCTCAAGAAGAGAATTATAGGATTCTTGCAATCCCTTTGCTCCTTCATAGCTGCATTCTTCATCTTCATCATCGGATTCCTCTCCAACCCCCATATTCCACTAGAGTGCTCAAATCTTCCGAAGAGTCCACGGGTGCAATGGTCATAAAGGCAGAGTAGTTTCCTTCTCCGTCACAACTTTCTTCTGAATTCGAGTTGGAGCTATCTGAGTCACTAAAGGTAGTAGCAAAGACGTTACCCTTTGCCTTCAAATAAGTGGGGCATTCTTTCTTCACATGGCCATGCCCTTTGCACTCATAGCACGTGACTGCTTGAGATGGAGAAGAATCTTTGGAATCCTTCTTCTTGAAGTCTTCCTTGTCCGTCTTGAAATTTAAGAATTTTCCCTTCAAAAGACTTCCCATCCTTTTTAAATTTTAAGAACTTACGAAAGTTTTTTGCAAGGTACGCCACCTCCTTTTCAACCTCATCCTCATTCGAGGAGTCTTGAGCTTCAACTCTCTCATTGATTGTCTTAAGAGTAAGAGATTTGCTCTTCCTTTGTGATGGTAGAGATAGCTCATAAGTTTGAAGAGAACCGATGAGTTCTTGAATCTTTATCTCATCAAGGTCTTTGCTCTCTTCGATGGCGGTGACCTTGGCACGGAAACTCTCTAACAAT
Source organism: Quercus aquifolioides (assembly GCA_019022515.1). NCBI lineage: Eukaryota > Viridiplantae > Streptophyta > Magnoliopsida > Fagales > Fagaceae > Quercus > Quercus aquifolioides. The sequence continues at coordinate 249,656 of JAFHAW010000247.1, forward strand.
GATCATAGGATCTTTTAACAACTTTTGAGTCCTCTGTCTTTTCACCCAAGTTAAACTTGCCAATCACCACTTCATTCAACTTTCCATAGAAGGAATTGAATGATTCATCTTCACTCATCTTCAATTCTTCAAAGCGAGTGGTAAGCATTTGTAGCTTTGTATCTTTCACTTCTTGGTGCCTTCGTAGGTGGTCTCCAAGATTTTCCATGCCTCCTTGGCAATTGTCACATGAGAGATCCTATGAAATTCATCGGGTGAGACACCACAAAATATAGCATTTAAAGCTTTAATGTTAGTATTAGCCGCTGCAAACGTTGTCTTATCCCAAGTAGATTTGGTAGCCTCCGGCCTAGTCCAACCATTCTCAATAGCATCCCATACGCTCTCATCAATAGAGCACAAAAATGCACACATACGCACTTTCCAAAAGGCATAATTACTCCCATCAAAGAAGGGAGGTGCATTAAGGGATTGAGACCTGTCCATCCTAGGGTCAAGGATCACACTTAGGATATAGATTTCAGACAAAGTGTACCCGCTCTGATACCAATTAAAAGTTCACTTGGTGTGTAAAACACTAATGAATGTTTAGACCCCTAACTTCAAAATAACTAACACAAGCTTATATTCAAACAATGTATGTGCGGAATGATAAATATAAGCTATACCCAAACAAGTAAACTACTCTAAGCCATAATTTAATAATAACACAGCAGTAATTAAAAGCAAAGAGTAAGGGATAGAGAGAAGCAAACGCAGGATAACACCGGCACGTGTTATCGAAGAGGAAACCGAAGAACTCGCGGAAAAACCTCTCTGCCGCCCTCCAAGCGGTAAAATGATCCACTAGAAAATCAGTTGGGATACATGAATAGCAATAGACCCTCCAAGCCTAATCTACCTAATGCACCTAAGCCCTCCAAGCTTCTTGCTCCAACAAAGTTAAGCATAACCATGTCTTCTCCAGCTTTCCAAGTCCCGCAATAAGCTCATTGCATCAACCAAATGAATTGGTTCTCTCTTGAGCTGCTTCCCAAGCACCAAATAACCTTCTCACTGGTATGGGTATGATGAGGTAAGGATTTCACTACAAGAAATCTGGGTTTCGGCAGCGTTTTTTTTTTTTAGCAACATTTTTAAATCCGCCGCTATAAGTAGTATATTGTGACGTTTTTAAAAAACGCCACTAAAGAGTGAGCTTTTCATGATGTTTTTTAAAAAACGTCACTATAACCCAAAACAATAGTAGCGTTTCTTAATATGCTGCAACAAGTACAGTTTTAGTGGCGTATCCATATCTTTTGTTTATAGCGATGTTTTCAGAAAACGTCACTATAGTTATTAAAGAAAATTCCAACTTATCGTTAAAATAGAAAAAATCTATAGCAAACGTCGCTATATGTTTTGCCAAATTTTTTGACCTTCTCCCGCACAAAATTTCGCTTAGTTTCATTTCCCATGGTTTTGTCCCTCCTTTTCCCTTTTTTATTTTTTTTTTCCTACACGTTTTTTTCATTCTATTCTTTCTTTTCATTCTTTTCTTTTTGTTCACTGTGTCCCACTTCTCCCTTCCTTCCCACTTCTATGTTCTCCCCCCCATATCACTTCTTCACACCTTGCCACCGCTGCCGCCGCCCTTGCCACACATAGCCACCGCCTTTGCCACCACCGACCCACTGATCTACAAGTTCTTCCCTCTCTAGCCATCACCCACTGCCACCACCATACTCTTTTCCCCTTTTTTTGGTGTTCAAGTTTCTTTAAAGTGTAAGTCTTTGTGTTTTGGCTTATGGGTTTGCTTTGATATGGTTTTTCTTTAATGGGTCAGGGAGCTAAGTCTTTGTGTTTTGACTTATGGGTTTGCTTTGATTTGGTTTTTCTTTAATGGGTCATGGAACTTTATGCTAATTTTTGCTGTTTGCTTGTTTTGGTTGGATTTTGGTACAAAAAGCTCTTATTCAAATTTGACTTTTTGAGCAATAAGACCTGAGCATCAAGGGCTGAATCATTGTAAGTTTATGTACAAGTTTGTAATTCTTTTTTTTTTTTTTTTTTGACAAGTGATTTATTGTTTGGCAACCATGTGAGTTGGGTTTCTTGAGAAATCATTTGGGTTTTTGATTTATATGGGAGATTGGGTTTAATTTTTGAAAGAGGGTTTCCTTACATTTTGAAATGTCTTTGGCATATGTGGTTGTGATTGTGGTGTTAACTATAAATTTGTACAAGTAATGTGAGCATGTGTCTTTTGCTTACCAAGTATTTGATAAATTGCCTATATGAGTTATGGGATTGAATTTCTTGACTTGTGTTGTGATGATTGTTATATGAGGTTTTGGGTTATAATCCTAGTTGTTTATATGTGCTAATGCATGTAGTTTTAAGGTTTAATCAAGTCTCAAAGCTTTTGGCATGGTGTTAAAATTATAGTATTTTTTTTTTTTTTTTTTGTGACTTTAAATCTGTTAGGGACAGATTTAAGTCAGATGCACTATGTGATTTTTAACAAATTATAGAAAATTTATTTTGAGCTGAATTTTTTATGGTACATAATAGACATATAAGGGCTTCTCCATATTTAATTTCAAGCTTTTTGGATAACACTAAGTGAACCAAACAAACTTTTAAAAATAGCTGACCTATTGCAAATTTAATCGGAAAGTATTATTAGAATTTTAAGACTTTAAAGAATTTACTACAGACTTTTGTTGTGTGGTTTATCTTGTAAGTTCATATGTTCTTTCTTTGATAAGTGTTTTACTTTGGTTAATTTTATCATGCTTTGGTAATGACATGCTATGTATTAAGTTGGCAAATGCACATTGTTTGTGGTAGGGAAATAAAAGGTTTTGGTTGTGTTATAGCCTATGAGTTTCTTGTATTCTTACTTGGTTCCTATTTGGGTAGGGGTACTCGTCTCAAGATGGTGAAACTAGGCTTTAGGGCCTTAGGTTTGGTTGAGTTATTTTTGTTGATTACTTTTTTTTTTCAATATTTGTAAGCATTCTTAAACATTCTATATTATAATGTTGATAATTGTGTTGGGTGGATTGTTGAGTTGGAACAAGCGGGTGGCTTGCATGGTGTTATAAGGTGGTTTCAATTGTTATTGAGAGTGTTAATTGATTTTTGAAATTTTGGGTATATATTGTTGAGTTATATTTGTTTGATTATTTCATTTCTTTCACATGTAGAACATCCAAACTAAATGAGAATTTTCAAGAGATATTGACTAGTTACCATGGTTTTGGCTTATTTCTTAAGAGCTTCAAGACTTTATTCATTTGTGTGAATGAAGATATGGATAGACTTGATATGATTTGTTTATTATATTTAAGGTTACGTGTAATCTTATTTGTATGTTTATGAAACTAAGTGGTTATGAAGTTGTTGTGTCTTAAACCCCTAAGTTTATGTGTAATCCTATTTCCATGGTTTTTGCTTATTTCTTAAGAGCTTCAAGACTTAGTTCATTTGTGTGAATGAAGAAATTGATAGAATTGATATGGTTTGTTTATAATATTTATGGTTATGTGTAATCTTATTTGCATATTTATGAAGTTGTTGTGTATTATATTTAAGTTTATGTGTAATCCTATTTCCATAGTTTTTGCTTATTTCTTATGAGTTTCAAGACTTAGTCCATTTGTGTGAATGAAGATATAGATAGACTTGATATGGTTTGTTTATTATATTTAAGGTTATGTGTAATCTTATTTGCATGTTTATGAAACTAGGTGATTATTATATTTAAGTTTATGTTTAATCCTATTTCCATGGTTTTTACTTATTTCTTAAGAGTTTCAAGACTTATTCCATTTGTGTGAATGAAGATACGGATAGACTTGGTATAGATTGTTGACTTGGATCAAGCAGGTGGCTTGCATGGTGCTATAAGGTGGTTTACATTCATATTGGGAGTGTTTATTATTTTATGAAAATTTGGATGGATATGGTTGAGTTATATTTGTTGATTAATTTTTAGACTTTAATACTTGTAAGCATTCTATATTTGTAATTATGATAATTGTGTTGAGGTGGATTGTTGGGTTGAAGCAAGCAGATGGCTTGCATGGTGCTATAAGATGATTTACATTCATATTGGAAGTGTTTATTATTTTTGAAAATTTGGATGAATATTTTTGAATTATATTTGTTGATTACTTTTTGTACTTCAATACTTGTCAGCATTCTATATTTGTGATTATGATAATTGTGTTGGGGTGGGTTATTGAGTTAGAGCAAGTGGGTGGCTTGCATTGATAATTGTTTTGTGGTGGATTTTTGTTTGATTATTTCATTTCTTTCACATGTCAAACATGCAAACTAAATGACAATTATCAAGAGATATTGATTAGTTACCAAATGTATTAATAAATTACTTATGAATTTAGACTCCTTATGCCTACACTTAGGACATTGGTGTGACCTTCAAGACATTTTCTCAAATTTGGAAATTTTGGCTTGTTTTCTTAGAAGCATAGGTTTTAAAGTTAGAGTTATAGAAATATGCACTAATGGTTGGTTTATGCTTTTATGATATCATGCTATAGGTATTTATTGTGTAAATTTGTTTTATAGCTATGGACAAGAGTTGGATGGACATTAGAGATAGGACATCTGTGGAATAAAGAAATGGAGTTGCACAATGAGGATATTAATAGACTTGATATGATTTTTCTAGTATATTTAAGATTATGTGTAATCCTATTTGCATGTATATGAAACTATGTGATTTTGAATATGTTGTGTACTATTCATAAGTATATGCGTAATTTTTCTTCCATGGTTTTTGCTTAAGATTGTAGAGATTCAAGACTTAGTCCATTTGTGTGAATGAGGATATAGATAGACTTAATATGGTTTGTTTCTTATATTTAAGATTATGTGTAATCTTATATGCATGTTTATGAAACTATGTGGTTTTGAATTTGTTGTGTACTGTATTTAAGTGTATGTGTAATTCTACTTCCATGGTTTTTGCTTAAGTTTGTAGAGCTTTAGTCCATTTGTGTGAATGAGGATATAGATAGACTTGATATGGTTTGTTTATTATATTTAAGATTATGTGTAATCTTATTTGCATGTTTATGAAACTAATTGGTTTTGAATTTGTTGTGTGAATGAAGATATAGATAGAAATGGATATAAACCTTCTTTGTTTATTTTAGTTCTTGAATGTATAAATGAAAATGAGAGGTTTAGTTATACGTGACGTTTCGGGTATTAAATTTTAATGTTTTAAGAATGTATTTAGTGTTTAAATTTTTTAAGTATAGCATGAATATTCAAATAGCGTGTAAAACACTATGAACGTTTAGACCCCCAAATTACAAAATACCAATTCACGCTTAATATCAAACAAGGTATGTGCGGAAAATGAACATAAGCTTATAACAGAATTGATAAACAATCTAAACCAAATAAAATCACATCCACAACAGAAATTAAATGGCAAATATTAAGGGAAGAGAGATGCAAACACAAGGACAATACAACGATGTGTTATCGAAGAGGAAACCGAAGCCCTTGGCGTAAAACCTCTTTGCCACCCTTCAAGCGATCAATAATCCACTAAAGAATGAAGTTGGGATACATGAACAGCAGAAGACCTTCCAAGCCTAATCTACCCAGTATACCTAAGCTCTCCAAGCTTCTTGCTCCAACGAGGTTATGCCGAACCTTTGTCTTCTTTAGCTTACCGGATTCCGCTATAGCCCATAGCATCAACCAACAACCATTGGTCCCTTCCTAACTGCTTTCCAAAGCACTAAATAGCCTTCTTATAGATGTGGGTATGGTGAGAGAAGGATTTGGGTAAGAACCTCTCAAGGATGTAACAATAGAGAGGGTGAGAGTAGAGGAATTTAAAGAGTCTCTATGTAAAGATTGTGGATGAATCAATCTTGTTTTTCTCTAGGGTTTCTCTCTCAAAATTCTCTCTGGAAGCTCTCTACATTTCGTCGATATTAGGGTCTATATATAGTGGTAGGTGTTTGGAATGCGAAGAGTCATTTTTCCAAAACAGAGTTGGCTGGCGGCTTAACCTCACGACTTGACTGAGCCACGAGTTTGAGCCGCGAGATAACTGAATGGCCAATTTGGACTTTTTGTCTTGTAGTGCTCTAGCTGGCATGACGCTTCAGTTTCTCCGCATGCTTGGCACGTGAGCATCTTCTGGCGGCTTGCAAGCCGCGAGTTACCCGCGAGATCCAGCCACAAGTCCCTACTTCACTGCACACTCTTGAGCATTTCTTCACACTTTCTCACACACTACCCTTACATGAATCTCACCTAAATACAGGGTTACTAAATGCTAAAATACAAGCAAATTTGGTACGAAATAAAGCCAACAGAATGGTTGATTAAATTCAACCTTACATAGCAACTATTATTTTGTTACTCAAAATGATTTCTTCATAACTTATTAGATACTTTTAATTTATATTCAGGGTGGTTTCAGTTTAGATCATCAATCTCCAACTCCTCAAGAAACTAGCATATAACGGTAAATGCAATGTTTTAAGGACTCCTTGGGCTATTATATAATTGTTTTTGAGCAACCACATTTATTTTGGAAGTATTGTACTTTGTTTATAATATTGTCATAGTTTGGGTGGTTTTTTTTTTTTTTTTTTTTTTTTTTTTTTTTTTTTTTTTGTAGGTAGACAAGTGTTTTGTTACAACCACATTTATTTTGGAAGTATTGTACTTTGTTTATAATATTGTCATAGTTTTTTTTTTTTTTTTTTTTTTTGGGTGTAGGTAGAAAAGTGTTTTGTTCAATTCAAGATGATAAATGTATTGGTATTAAATATATATATATATATATATATATATATATATATTTGAATCTATGGTTAATGTTTTAGTGTGTTAGTTTGGACATTTGTTATTGTCGAATATTGATGATCAATAAGTATATTTGATCTATTACAAGCTTTTGTTAGTTATTATTGAATTTTAAGCATATTTATACAGCATTTTTAATATTAAAAAAAATAATGAGCAGGATTTTAGCAATGTTTTTAAAACGTCACAAAAAAGTAAAAAGAAATTCTTTTTAGCGATGCTTTTAAAATTCCGCAAATAATCAATCCTATAACATCACTAAAAAGCAAGAGGACGAATGCTTTTGCGACGTTTTTGAAACGTCGCTATAGGGGTGATTATTCGCGGCATTTTAAAAACATTGCTAAATGTATTGTCCTACATTATTTACAAAAATGTTATATTATTTAGTGACGTTTTAGAAAACTTCACTAAAAGTTTTTAAACGCCATTAAAGAGTCACATATGGCAACGTTTTTAGAAACATCGCAATAGACCTATAGTGACCGCTCTATTGCAATGTTTTTTAACGTCACAAAAATAAACATCGCTGTAGATCATTTGTGTCTACAGTGACGTTTTTTGGGTTTTTAGTGATGTTTTACAAACGTCGCCTAAACCCAAATTTCTTGTAGTGTTTGGCTAAGTATCCTCTCAAGTGTATGTCAATGAAGAGGGTGAAAATAGAGGAATTTTGAGAATCAAATGTCTAAGATTGTGGATGAGTCAATATTGTTTTTCTCTAGGGTTTCTCTCTCAAAATTCTCTCTAGAAGCCCTTTACATTTCGTGGGTATAAGGGTATTTATAATAGGGTATGTGAGAAATGTGAAAAGTCATTTTTCTGCAAAATAGGAGGTTCTAGCGACTCACCTCTGCGACTGGGACGAGTCGCGAGTTCTAGTCACAAAATAACTGACTGGCCAGATTGTCTTTTTTTGTCCTATAGTGCTCTAGTTGTTGTGACCCTTTAGCTTCCTACATGCTTCACACATGTGGCATTTTTGCGAGTCATTAGTCACAAGCCACTCGCAAGATCCAGTCACGAGAATGCTCTTAAATGCACGTACATTTGAACTCTTCACACTCTTTCACACACAACCCTTACATGATTCCCACCTAAATACATGGTATCTAATTGATGAATTACAAGCAAATTTGGTACAGAATAAAACCAACACATGTTTGAATAAATTCAACCTTACAACTATTGGTTTCAAAAGATTACCTTGTGAGTGTAATTTGTTCCTTAAGTTTCAAATGAGCGCTTTTGATCTCTCAAGTTTTAAAAATGAATAGTATTAGTCATTCTCTTAACTGCCATTAGTGGTTAGCCACATGCTTTTTTGGAGCTGTACTAATTCCTTTTCATTCAACTTTTTAAAGCTTGAAACTTGTGGAGGAGGTCGGTGATATATACCATAATTAGAAATTTCGTGGAAATTTTTCTAGTCTTATATTTTATTTTAAAAATAACATTGGATCATTTGGATGACAATTTCATTATTGACCCTAAAAGATGGTGTCAACTTTTTTTTTTTTGGTTTCTCAAAGGAAAAAACTTTTCATCTTTGCGTATGGGCATTATTATGACCAAAGATTACATAATGCGAAGATTATCGAATAAGATAACATAATACCCACTCCTTTCTCGAAAATGTATGGGAATATCCCAAAATAAAAGGGGGGGGGGGGCGCTTGAACTTCTGTAAGTATATAATTGGAGTTCTTCCACGAGGCCAAGTTTTGGTCAAGAAAGTGACCGAGGGTCCCATAAATGCAACCAATAAAATTAACACAACAGTAAATATATATAAAACAGCTATAATCATGGTTCTTAGAACCAGACCGGACCGGATCGGGAGGTCGGACCGTGAGAATCAGGAACCGAGATGAAAACCAGTTTTTTAAGCCTAAAGAACCGAATTTTTTATTAATTCCGTGAACCCCTAAAACCGGGGTTGGATCGCACGAACCGATGAGAACTGTGCGGTCCAACCCCTTAGCTTTTAAAAACAAAAAACAAAAAACAACTTAACACAATTTTATTCTACTTAATTAAATTATCCATCTCTTACAAGGGATAAAAAAATTATAATTAAAATCCTTCAAAAATATTCAACTTTACTTTAAAAATTAATCATAAATTTTAATGTTTTCATGATTATTATTTTATTTTAGTAACTTTCTTATTTAATTATTAAATATATACTTGAAAATCATTAAATTTCCCTTACATATATAGATATATTAGTCAATTTTGCTAGTTTTATAAATTTAATATCTAAATTTAGGTTTTATTTAATTATTAAATTAATTATAACATCATCACGGTTCGACCCCGATTCGACCTCGGTTCGACCTCAAAAACCTTGAACCTCTCCCTTTTACGGTTCAATGAACGGTCCGGGTCTGAAAACCTTGGCTATAATTACTAACTACTTGATAGCCTACAAACAAAGTTTAAACTGGAGTGCGGTAAAAGAGCAAAAAATTTTGTGGTCAGTTTGAATCATTTGTGAAGCACATATCATGCTTATTACCATACCCATAAACAAGCCTAAGCTTAGCTTTTTCTTTTTTTTTTGGCAAAACTACAATATTGGTCCCTCAAGTTTACCTTGTGTGCGCAATTGGTCCCTTAAATTTCAACTGAGCAAAATTGGTCCCTCAAGTTTTAAAAATGAGTTGTATTAGTCATTTTACTAATTGTCGTTAGTGATATTACTTACGTGGCTAATGAAACAATAACTTGACATTTTTTAAAATGACATGATATTTTTAAATTAAAAAAATTACAACTAGTAATTTCCACATAAGATTTTAGAGATCCGGTTAAAATCAAATTTTAAATTATAACCCGGTTACAAATTAAACCCATTTATTATCAAATTTTTGTTTCACACAAATAGACATGGCAAAACGGGTCAGACCCGTTTGACCCGACCCGTTTGACCTGCAACCCGTTTGACCCGTAACCCGTTTGACCTGCAACCCGTTTGACCCGTAACCCGTTTGACCCGTTTAAAAATGACCCGTTTTGACCCGTGACCCGTTTTGACCCGCAACCCGATTGACCCGACCCGAACCCGACCCGACCCGCCCGTTTTTCCACGTCTACCAACGTTGAGTAGATTGAGATTGAGGTGTAATTCTTATAAGATATTTACTTATTCTTCTTCACTTAATATGTTATGTACTCCATTATAGTTTGTCATTCTTTACTTGCCACCTTCATTTTCTCTTCCTACTTTAAACATATCAAAAATTATACCAAGATTAGCTTCTAGAAAGCTGAAATAAGAGTTGCACCAAATTTAGGTATCAAGTGTTTAGTGGTAATTGGTAAGTGGTAATAGTATCACCAATGAAAATTTAATCACAGTTAAGGAACTTTGAAACAATTGACAAATTGCATCTATTTCCAAAAAAAAAAAAAAAAAAACTTGTTTGAAAAATACGGGTCAACTCGACCCGTCCCGCGACCCGTTTGACCCGCGACCCGTTTGACCCGCAACCCGTTTGACCCGCGACCCGTTTGACCCGCAACCCGTTTGACCCGTTTAAAAATGACCCGTTTTGACCCGTGACCCGTTTTGACCCGCAACCCGATTGACCCGACCCGAACCCGACCCGACCCGCCCGTTTTGCCATGTCTACACACAAACGCACGACGCCGCCAGAGAGAGAAAGGGGAATGAGAGATTGACGCCTGAGCGACGCCGCCTCCCTCTAACCCGCCGCCGGTGGAGACCTAAACCTTAGCTGCCGTCGGCGACAACCCAAACGTTGCCTGTTGTGAATGTTAACACAGGTTTGGCATTGAATTCTCTACTTTTATTTAGATATTGCGAACTTGATCTAGATGTTCTGATATGATATCTTACTTTGGATTATTGAAGATTTGTCAATATCTAAATATTCCCTTATTGTTTTTTTTATTGTTGTCACAGAATGTTCACCGACTCTTGTAGGAGGCTAAGGATCATGAAGGGCTCCGAGGCAATTATTTATTTTTGTTAAATGGGTAAGATTGATTCTTTTTCTCGTTTCCCTTGTTCATTTCGTTTTCTAAGTCGATTTGATTTGTGGGTATTTTTTGTTTTTATTTTTTTGGAGTTTAGGCGTGTTTGAAATTTTACTATTGATGTGTATGCACGTTGTGACATGGGGTTGGATCATGAACAAAATTGCAGTATATTCTTTGATATTTGTGATTTGGTCTGCACTTTTTTTTTTTCTAACTGATTGACGAATGCAAGCTTCACTTTTTTATATGAGTATAGAATATTCTTAGATGTTTCTTACGCACACCAGTACAATGTAAATGAGTTATAATAATGTATATTAGGTATTACACATTTTCCTTTGCTTGTGCAACCCAATTTTGGTATCTTGCCGACCCTTAGGTGTTATTCTTTTCCTCTCTCTTTGTGGTTGTGCAATTCATTTAGGACTTGTATGAAATTTTGTGTTTTTGTGTCTTTGTCAAATTACAAAATTACAAGAAGTTACAGTTTTGGAATATCAATAGAGACAATGGCTGCTGCAAGTGAGACATCCAGAAGAATTACAAAATTTTATAAGAATGCACAACTGCAAAAGTGAACGACATTTGTTGTGGTTAATTGTGCAGAAGTGAAGGTGCTTGTGGAGATAAATGTGTATTTTGAACTGGATGGAACACTTAGATATTTTTTTGTTATTGTTTGAAATAGTTCATGGATTACTACTATTTGGAACAATTTGAAGTATAGGTTATTTAATGTTACTATTTTGAACATGTTAATCGGTGCAATTTAATATGATGTTTATTAGAAACCTTGTCAAATTATGCAGTTGGCTAGTCTTTCATTTAAAATTGATCAATTGTTTAGATATATTGTTATGCCCTGGAATGGTTTAATTTACAGTTTAATTTACAAGACTCTTGTATGGAAGAGCATATTGGACAAAACTGTGGCAATCAGATTTCAAATATACCCAATCCAATTTGGTACAAAACTACAGTGAAATCACTATTGTCTTGACTAAGATTTATACTTTGATAGTCTCATATTTCAAAGAAGGCAGGAGTTTTTATTGAACTTTGCTTTAATCAACAAGTTTGGGGTTTTACACGCTGTACCTCTATTTTAGAGTTTCACAATTCTCTTAGTTTTATTGTGTAATTTTTCTTAATCCTGTGTTCATCATTGTGAACATAACGTGCTTTTATTTCAATAAAGCAATTTTACTTATAAAAATTAAATTAAATTAATGAAATGCACAAAAGAGGGGGAAGGGGGGTAGCAAAGAAAAGGTTAAAAAAAAGTTGTATAAGCCATGGATTTTGCATTTGTAGGTAGAAGAAGTCCATGAGTTGCTTTTTCAAATACTTGAAAATGAAGAAGATGTCATAATGAAACATGGAGCACCACCACAAACTAATTAGCGTTTAGCTTCACAAGGGATGCACTCATCAAAGTTCTGCTTAGATCCTGCTGGTTCCACGACAGCATCATGCCGGCTTTTTGATGCTGTAGTTAGCATGTGTGTCCTAGTAATAGTTAGTGACAGAAATATAGAATTGCCTTTTGAAAATGTCATGGACTAAAGAAAAATTGCAATATTTGTAGATTCTACCTCTGCTGTAAAGTAGGGATTTTTAGTTACAATGCTGAAAAATGTCACCACAGAAAGGATTCTTGAATACCAGAGATAGCTAAAACTGCTTAGTTCAATTTGCATAATTTTCTAAAATTTTCATTGTGATAAGGGCACTAAAATTTTTTAGCACCTCTAATTTTCCATAAAAAGTCAGGGAAATTACAAACATCAAGCAATCCATTTACACATCACTTTTGAGTTCACAGATACATATAGAAAAACAAAAGAAATTATATAATAATCCATGTCTCCAGTTAAAATCTTCTACCTTACATGAAAATTTTCCAGTCTCTTAACTACACAAAAGCTAATACATATCAAAAACACATATAGGTTTCTAAAATAGAATACCAAACTTCAAATTCTTTCAAAGCTTTTGATACTCAGGAAACACCTCCCTTTGGTCTTTGTTGATACTTCCATTTTAGTTACGGTTCTTACACTACTCCATGGCCCTTGAAGCTGCAATCAAAGCATATTTCTTAGATCATTTTGAATGTACTTACATTTTTACTACAGAGACAAAAATCGACGATTAAGCTGACAAAAAGTCCATGATGTTCAACTTCAATCACACTTTATATTAAGCTGACAAATTATCACACTGAACATATTATGATAACACATACCTAGCCCAATTGCCTCTGAGCCCTTCATGATCCATTGATCCTTAGCGTCCTACAGGAGTCAGTGAACATTCTATGACAACAATCAACAAAACAATAAGGGAATATATTCATGGTTGAAAATGACAAATCTTCAATAATCCAAAGTAAGATATCATATCAGAACATCTAGATCAAGTTGGCAATATCTAAATAAAAGTAGAGAATTCAATGACAAACCTGTGTTAACATTCACAACTGGTAAGATTTGGATAATTATACACAAATAACAAATTTACAATTTTTAACACAAATAACAAATTTAAAGGCATTGCTTTTAAATATTAATCCTTCTTGAAGCTGAATTGGTTTGACTAATAATTCATGAACAATTTTTTTTTAGAGGACATAATATTACTTGCACATTGTGAGAATTAACAGCTTGACTTTTTCAGGATTATGACAGTGATGAGGTATTCCCAATCCAAGATGATCGCATCATGCACTTGCTGCCTGCATTTTACCAAGATATGATAGTGAGGGTGTACTCTAAGAAGCCTAAACTGGTTTGTGGAAAATAAAGACATTGATTTTGTTAAGTCATTTATATGGTTAGGATATTTCTTTATGACCATGAATTATATGCAAATGTTACATACAGCCATACAGGTGGAATGAAAGCATAGGTTCATTCAACTTTTAGCTGAAGACTTATGGAATGAAAGCACATGTTCATTTAACTCCTGACTCAAAGAAACAGCGCCAGAGATAACATAAGGAATAGGCCTCACGTAGCCAAACCAAGATCCCAAAAAAAAAAAAAAAAATTCCATAAAAAATTTAAAAATAAAATAAACACTTACAAAAGGAAAACAAACATAAGAGGACTATGACGACCAGTAGTAAAACTAGTAAAAAAAAAAAAAAACAATCCTTGAGCCTTTGTTTTGACTATAATCTATCTAAATCTATTGGAGCACTAACAACGTTGTTGTTAAATTCACCAAGTCTGAATCTTATGGTCACCAAACTATGATACAAATTATCCCAAAAACTTTGGATCTAAATCTTACATGGACCTAAATTGAGGTGAGATACTATGGGAAAAAGTGTAATAAATGGTTGTGCGAGAGAAGCAGGGACGCAGGTCAGTGGCTGTCGCCAGCAACGGCTAGGGCTTAGGTCTCCACCAGCGGTGGGTCAGAGGGAGGCTAAGGCTTTGGATCTCCAACACCGGCAGCTAGGCCCTTTCTCTCTCTGGCGCTGTCGTCGTGCATTTGTGTGAAACAAAAATTAGATCATAAATGGGTTTAATTTGAAACTGGGTTATAATTTAAAATTTGATTTCAACTAAGTCACTAAAATCTTATGTGGAAATTAGTTATTGTAATTTTTTAATTTAAAAAATGCAATGTCATTAAAAAATGTCAAGTCATTGTTCCGTTAGCCACGTAAGTAATATTACTAACGGCAGTTAGTAAAATAATTAATACAACTCATTTTTTTAACTTGAGGGACCAATTGTACTCAGTTGAAACTTGAGGGACCAATTGCGCACACAGGATAAACTTAAGGGACCAATATTGTAATTTCGCCAAGGATAAAAATCAGCACTTTGAAATTTATATTTTCTTTTTTTTTTTTTTGAGAAAGGAAATTTATATTTTCTTGTCAATCCAAAACAGTTTGATTTCATCAAGGAACAATTTTCAGAATGTAGAATGTAAATGGAGGACAATAAATATTTGGTTAATCTAATTGGAAACTCAACTAATTTGCCGTTTTAAATATCAACATTAATGTGTTATAATTGTAGAAAATGAGAAGATTATGGGGTGCATTATAGGAGTTTAAGCATCAAACGTCACTGATAAATAATGGTTAGTGTTCCAAGAACTTTTTTTTTTATTAATACAAGATAGAAATTCTACTCTAGCTTAATCTAAGTATATATGTGTGTGAAACTCCCTCCTAAAGACTCGAACCTTTGCCTTTGCCACCTTGGCCTTTGCCCCCTACACCCCACAAGTACTCTAGCCTAATTTAAGTGTATGTTGTTCTTGAGATCCAAGTATATATTAGATGATATTAAATTTTTTGGTGATAAAAAAAGAAGAGGTTTAAGACTTTCATTTTATCTGCTGATTTCGATTTTTTTTTTTTTTTTTTTTTTTTTTTGGTTTGCAAAGAGGAAAAAGAAAGTGAGTGATTCTAGCTTCATTGTGTGGAAGACTATGATATGCACCCATAAAAATAAATAAATAAATAAATAAAACATTTATTAGGGGTACCGCATTTATTACCAAATCATTTATTAGGTGTTTCATAAAAGTTATAGTAGCTTTAACATTTTCATTTTTTTTTTAAATATTAATTTTTATTTATTGACTAATAAGGGCTACATTAATACTTTTACAAGTAAAGATACATTCTTATTGATTACTACTTAGGGCCTTTTTAGTTTTACATTTGGGGCCTAGGACTATTCCCTCACTTGCTTACTATGTAGAAGATAAAACAGAATGCACACCTGCAAATAAAACAAAACGTAATTAATACTCACTAAATCACTAGTGAACTTTAGGGTTTCCTTTTCTTTTGCTTCATTTGGAAATATAAAAGGACTATAAACCTTGATATCCCTTTCTTTTTAAAGGAAAAATCTGTTGCACAAAACTGAAATTGTGATTTGAATTAATAATTTTAGTTTAGCTATTAAAAAGGAAAGTGTGCAACAAACATTACCCTTTATTTTAATGTGATATAGAGTTATATAGATGACAATCATCTGGACCTAGCCAATACTAGCCCTATCTAATAAAGAATAAGGTCCAGCCCAACCTATTAAAAAAAAATCCACTATATAAATACGTGATGGTTAGCACCATCCACCCCCAAACCAAACATAACACTCTTCTCTCAGGTTGCATCGCGCTTCATATTCGCGTTTGATCTCTCCTGCAACCCATAACCACAACCAACAGCACTGTAACCCATATCTAAAACCCACTAGATTGGACCACCATTGACAATTCATAAATTACTATCGACAACTCACAAGATCGGCCATGCACTGCCATTAAAAACCCACCGCCAAAGAGGGATGAGAGAGAGACAGAGAGAGACAGAGAGAGAGAGAGAGAGAGATTGATAATAATAAAATTATCAAGTGGCCTTTACTTTTATTAGTAAAAATATATTATAATAGATTTTTTTTTTCACATCAATTGTACATGAAATAATAAAAGAGGATTATTTGTATAATTTGGCTCTCCTAGATGAAATCTCTACTTTTATATAATCGCTACCTACCTTTATTTTGGGAGTATTTGAAATTAATGTTGTACTCAACACACTAGCCTGAAATTTACTCCCATTGGACCATCTTTTCCTTTTGGCAAATGAGACAGTTGTTTAAGAGCATCAACATCAGCTTTGTTAAAAATAATGCTATTTTGAGACATAAAAAGTTATTTAATTTATTTTAACGCACCACTTTACCTCACATCTCTTATTTTAACAAATCACTCATTAAAATAACTTTAAAAAACTCATACCTTTTATTAAAAAAAAATTACCACCACTCATAAGCAGTAGCCGGCCAACCACCACAGTAACCACCCAAAACTCATTGGAACCCATCCAAAATCAGAGCTACCCAACCCAAAATTATCCCAACCAAAACATTGTCAGCATCGCAACCCACCCAAAACCCATCGAAACCATAACCATCAGCATTGCCACCCTTTTTCCTGCAACCCACAACCCCAACCTCTAACACCGCAACCCACCTCTAAAACCAACTAAAACCCACCACATCGAACCACTATCGACAAACCATAAACTACCATTGACAACCCATAAGATCAGCCATGCATGCACCGCCACCAAAAACCTAGAGAGAGAGAGAGAGAGAGAGACAGAGAGAGAGAGATAAAAGTTTTAAAACATTTATTTGTACCATCTCATTTTTAGAACAACATTGCATCTCCATGCCAATTTTTTTTCAGATTTGAAACATTTGATGTAGTTGAGTTTTTTGTATTTCGTGTGTTAAATGCTAAAAATAGCCACACCTGATCTAATATAGAAAATTTGAAAACTCATTTTAACCTAGTAACCTACAACTAGGGGTGGCAATTTTTACCCATATCCATGAACCCACCCATTACCCACCTTATTTGGATAAGTCTTAACCCAAACCATTTGAATATTTGGGTTAAATGGGTAAAGACCCATTTGATTATTTAATTAGATGGGTCTAAATGGATAAATCCACTAATATCCACTAAACCCATCTAAAATTTAAATAAACAAAATAAAATCTAAATTTCTAGAAAATGACCAAAATAAAATCTAATAAATGACCAAAATACTTCCAAAATCCAAAAAATTACCAAAATACCTCCAAAACCCAAAAAATGACCAAAATACCCCCAAAACCTAAAAAAAAATTACCAAAATACCCCAAAAACCTAAAAATTATCAAAATACCCCCCAAAACCAAAAAAAATGACCAAAAATAACCCTAAAACCCAAAAAATGACCGAAATACCCCCAAAACCTAAAAAATGAACAAAATACCCCCAAAATCTAAAAATTACCAACATACCCCCAAAACCCAAAAAATGATCAAAATACCCCCAAAACCTAAAAATTACCAAAAAATGACTAAAATACCCCCGAAACCTAAAAATGATAAAAATACCCTCAAAACCCAAAAAATGACCAAAATACCCTTGAAACCTAAAAAATGAACAAAATACCCCCAAAACCTAAAAAATGAACAAAATACCCCCGAAACCTTAAAATTACCAAAATACCCCCAAAACCTATAAAATGACTAAAATACCCTCGAAACCTAAAAAAAATCACCAAATTACCCCGTAATCTAAAAATTACCAAAAAATGACCAAAATACCCCCGAAACCCAAAAAATGACCAAAATACCTCTAAAACCTATAAAATGACTAAAATACCCCAAAACCTAAAAAATAACCAAAATACCTCTGAAACCTATAAAATGACTAAAATACCCCCAAAACCTAAAAAAATTACCAAATTACCCCCGTAACCTAAAAAATGACTAAAATACCTTCGAAACCCATAAAATTACCAAAATACTCCCTAAATTTAAAAAATGACTGAAATACCCTGAAACCTAAGAAAATGACTAAAATATCCCCCCTGAAACCTATAAAATGACTAAAATACCCCCAAAACCTAAAAAAATGACCGAAATACACTCGAAACCTAAGAATTACCAAAATACACCCTAAACCTAAAAAATTACCAAAATACCCCATAAACCTAAAAAATGACTGAAATACCACTGAAACCTAAAAAATTACCAAAATACCCTGAAACCTAAAAAATGATCGAAATACCCCAAGACCTAAAAAATGACTAAAATAACCCCAAAACCTAAAACAATGACCAAAATACCCCAAAAATCTAAAAAAATGATCAAAATACCCCTAAAACCTAACAATTACCAAAATACACCATAAACCTAAAAAATTACCAAAATACTCCCTAAACCTAAAAAATGACTGAAATACCTCCGAAACCTAAAAAATAACTAAAATACCCCCAAAACCTAAAAAAATTACCAAAATACTTGAAACCTAAAAAATTATCGAAATACCCCAAAAACCTAAAAAATGACCAAAATAACCCCAAAACCTAAAAAAAATGATCAATAAAAATCCCTGAAACCCAAATTATGACCAAAATACCACTAAACATGGTAGATGACCAAAATACACCAAAAACATCTAAAATTTCCGAAATAGAGGTTTAGGGTATTTTGGATGTTTCGAGGATATTTTTGACAAATTAAAGTTCTAAGAGTCTTTCAGTCATTTTATAGGTTTCGAGGGAATTTCAGTCATTTTTTAGGTTTCGAGGGAATTTTGGTAATTTTTTAGGTTTCGGGGTTATTTTGATAATCTTTTAGATTCTAAGGGTATTTTAGTCATTTTTTAGGTTACGAGGGCATTTATGTCATCTTTTAGTTTTAGGGTTATTTCAATAATTTTTAGATTTTTTGGTTATTTCAATAAATTTCTAGGGTTAAGAAGTATTTTGGTAATTTTTAGATTTTGGGGTATTTTGGTAATTTTTTAGGTTTCGGGGGTATTTTTGGTAATTTTTTAGGTTTCGGGGGTATTTTGGTCATTTCTTGGGTTTCAATGGTATTTTGGTATTTTTTGAGTTTAGGGAGTATTTTGGTCATTTTTTGAGTTTTGGGGGGTATTTTGATCATTTTTGGGTTTCGGGGGTATTTTGATAATCTTTTGAGTTTCAGGGTATTTTGGTCATTCTTGGGTTTCGCGGGTATTTTGGTCATTTTTTTTGGGTTTCGGGGGTATTTTGGTCATTTATGGGTTTCGTGGGTATTTTGGTCATTTTTTGAGTTTCGGGGTATTTTGGTCATTCTTGGGTTTCGGGGGGTATTTTGGTCATTTTTTGGGTTTTGGAAGTATTTTGGTCATTCTTGGGTTTCGGGGGTATTTTGGTATTTTTTGAGTTTTGGGAGTATTTTAGTCATTTTTTGAGTTTTGGGGGGTATTTTGGTCATTTTTGGGTTTCGGGGGTATTTTGATCATCTTTTGAGTTTCAGGGTATTTTGGTCATTCTTGGGTTTCGCGGGTATTTTGGTCATTTTTTGGGTTTCGAGAGTATTTTGGTCATTTTTGAGTTTCGCGGGTATTTTGGTCGTTTTTTGAGTTTCGGGGTATTTTGGTCATTTTTTGAGTTTCAGAGGGTATTTTGGTCATTTTTTGGGTTTCAGGGAGGTATTTTGGTCATTTTTTGGGTTTTGGAAGTATTTTGGTCATTTTTAGGTTTTGGGGGTATTTTGGTAATTTTAAGGTTTTAGGGGTATTTTGGTCATTTTTTGGGGTTCGGGAGTGTTTTGGTCATTTTTTGGGTTTTGGGGGTATTTTGGTCATTTTTGGGTTTTGGAAGTATTTTGGTTATTTTTAGGTTTCGGGGGTATTTTGGTCATTTTTTGGGTTTCGGAAGTATTTTGGTCATTTTTTTTAGGCTTTGGGGGGTATTTTGGTCATTTTTAGGTTTTGGGGGTATTTTGGTCATTTTTTAGGTTTTAGGGGTATTTTGGTAACTTTTAGGTTTCGGGGGTACTTTGGTCATTTTTTGGGTTTTAGGGGGTATTTTGGTCATTTTAGTGGGTTTTAAGCATATATGGTAATTTTAGAGATATCAGGGGTATTTTGGTCATTTTAGAGATTTCATGGATAATTTGCTCATTTTTGAGATTTTGGGGATAATTTTGGATGTCCAAGGGTATATTGGTAATTTTGGAAGTGTAGGGGACATTTTAGGTATTTAAGGGTATTTTGGTAATTTTTGAGATCAAGAGTATATTCAAGTAGTTTTAGAAGTATTTGAGACATATTGGGTTAAATAGGTGGGTTACTAATTAAATGGGTTTGGTTGGTAATGGATAATTAATTTATATATAAACGGATTATAAATAGATAAATGAATAATTATACACTCAACCTATTTATTACCTAACTCGCCCATTTGCCACCCCTACCTACGACCCAATTCCGAAGCCCATCTCTATAATCTCTTTGAAAACCCACATTAGAATTGGGCCTAACTATACCCCACCCTAATACCCCCAAGACCCAAAAAAAAAACACAGAGAGTCAGTCCGAACCCCTTCGAACCTTGTTTTTGGTCGAACTCAGCAAAAGCATCAAAGCTCTCGAACAGGGAAACGCACAGTAATGAAGTTCACAGACTCCCCAGTAATCGAGCTCCCAGTGCGCAACTCCCTCATTTCTCTCCAACAAGACAATGGGTCGATGCACGTGGGCACTTCCGTGTGGCCCTGTTCCCTCGTCCTTGTCAAATTCATCGACCGCTGGGCCCCGCCAACCCCAAACCCCATCGACCCAAACCCTTACTCCCAACTCCTCGATTTTCGTAACAAGCGTGGAATCGAGCTCGGCGCAGGTTGCGGTGCCGGCGGCATGGGGTTCCACCTCCTCGGACTCACCGACCTCGTGCTCACCGACATAGCCCCAGTCATGCCCGCACTCAAGCACAACCTTAAACGCAACAAACCTGTCCTATCCAAAACCTTAAAGCACTCGATCCTGTATTGGAACAACCTCGACCAAATCAACTCGCTCAAACCTCCTTTCCACTACGTTATTGCTGCTGATGTCGTTTACATCGAGGAGACCGTGGGCCCACTCGTGTCCACCATGGACGCTTTAATGGCTGACGACGGTGTCGTTTTGCTTGGATACCAGTTGAGGGACCCTGAGGCGGATAAATTGTTCTGGGAATTGTGTGACAAAACGTTTGACATCGAGAAAGTTCCGCATGAGGATTTGCACCCGGATTACGCGTATGAGGAGACCAGTGTTTATGTTTTCAGAAAGAAGAAGAAGAAGAAGGAAGAGTCGTAGATTCGTTGTCTTGTTTGGTATGCTTTGTCAAATTCTTGGGCTTTGCTTCCAATTCCCTGTTTTGATTTGGTTTTCATGTTATAACTGTGAACGGATTGATATATTTAAGCTTTTTGATTGGTCAGTTCAGTGCTTGAATTCAATCAAAATGTGGGTTTTTTTTGGTTCACTTGGTTTGTGATTTAAAAAACTCTCATTGAATGTGTGTAATTGCAACTTGATTGCGGAAATCTCCTAGAAATTTCAGTTAGTGGGGGCAGAGTGAATGAAATAGCTGCCACTATTAAAGTAAATTCCAAAGCTTTTTTGCTTGAGCTCTATCTGATTACAAGTGAAATTATCTAAAACATTCTTAAAATGTATGCTCCACGTATCAAAGTCCATTGTTTTCTATTGATACTCCGTGAATTCATGTGTTTCTATCTAATTATTGTTGTTGTTTCTGTCAACACACGCAAGATTGTCAAATAAATAAACTCTTTGCCGTCTCACATGGTGAAGGATAATGTAAAATTAGCTTGGAATGTTATGTTCTTATAACTTATCAGTTGTTACTCTTTAAGTAAAGACTAAAGAGACACTAACAAATTAAACTAGAATCGAAGTAATCATGGCTTATCAAAGTTTATGATTATGGCTCTATAAAATAATTTATAAATTTAGATAGTACATTTAAAATGGAATGGTTTGGTCCAATGTTGAATTACGGTTTATAAATTAGAAATAGAAGCAGTTTGGCACATCAGTGATTATTCTTACCTGAATGAACAACCGTGACATCCGGACCTCATTGACATAGTTTGGAAGATTGTGGAAGACAAAGGAGAAGTAGAACTCTTCTTTGTTATAGCATGAACTATTTGGCATGCGAGAAACCAAAGGACTCTGCCCAGGAGAACAAGAAAAGCCACCAAAACAGATTGTAGCACGTGCATCAAAAGACCAGAACATAAGAAAACAGAGGTGGAAGTAAAATGGACTCCCATGGGTCCAGGGATGTACAAAATAAATTTCAATGGGCTGAAGTTTGAAGATCAGAGAGCATCTGGTATTGGGGTTGTGATGCAGGATGAAACAGGCTTTGTCATTGCAGCTTTGTCCAAGAAACTGTGAGGTTTAAGAGGAACAGATGAGATTGAAGCATTAAAGATCAGAGAGCATCTGGCATTGTGATACAGGATGAAACAGGCTTTGTCATCGCAGCTTTGTCCAAGAAACTGCAAGATTTAAGGGGAACAGATGAGATTGAAGCGTTAGTGGTGGAAACAGCAGTCCAATTAACATGGGAGGTAGGCCTTCAAACAGCTGAATTGGAAGAGGACTCAATGACAGTGGTAAAGAGCAATTCAAAAGGAACATCCAGATGAGTCTGCAATAGGCCACCTGATAGATAGGTTGAAATTGATGTTTTAGATGTTTAGAAGAATGAAGATATGGCATGTGGTCCGGGGAGGGAACAGTAGCAGACTTGTTAGCTTGTCATGCCAGAAGCGTGAAGAACCTTGTTGCCTGGTTAGAGGAGACTCTTGATATCATTATGCAGCTGAGCAGGTGAATGTTGGTGTACAAATACATTCAATCAATTGAGTAATGAATGCAGAATTTATACTTCAAAAAAAAAAAGGTTGGTGTTTTATGGTATATGGTCTCCCCACTTTGTAGATATTGAACCTTAAGGATTGTCAATTATCTACCATTGCCCAACCCTGCTCCCTGCAATTGTTATTTTGAATGATAGAATGTGTTTTGCTGAGATACAGAGTCCTTAGGAAAATGCTACTACCAATCGTACTTCAAAATTGTACAAACTGATATGATAATGAATGTGATTAATGTTACATCAACTAAATAAATTTTTTAAATTCTTTTTTTGTTTTGCGTTTAAGAGTTGACATACAAATTTATGTAGTGAAATTTATAATATTGCTAATATCACTTTGGTAGATAAACATATGTAAGGCTAAACATGTTGAATTTGAGACAGTTCATATTATGATCGTATTTGTGTCAATGAATTGAAATTTTGTCAAAAAGCAGATGTTGTCTTCAGCTGGTGTATTTCCTTTGTCTTGCCTGGATTATAATGGAAGTTTTGTTTTTGTTTTACCAACTCAACTTGTAGCTCAACTTGGTGAGAGTTTGGGGTCAGGAGAGAGGCTTTGTTTAGCTTATGACTTTCTAATGTCTCTGTACAAGTGATACAGTAAGAAGAAATTGATTGCTAATGCTAACTGGGTTATAGTTTTAGAATTTAGACCTACAACTACAAGTGATACTGCCAAAGACGCAAAAATCACTTTTATATTTTTGTTTAGTACTTAAGAAACAAAATATCATCAACCAAAAGCAATTGTTGGAAGAAGAACATTCTCATTCTCACTATTTTTCATGCTTTCTAGAGTGGCATATTTATTCCCTCTACACGGAGTGAAGAATCCAAATAAAAAACAGCGTATATGCCTGCTCACTATTGGATTTAGACACTTAATTTTTATCTCACACCTTTAGATTATGCTTTTGTTTTTACTCATTAAAAAAAAAAAAAAAATGCTTTTGTTTTACTTTATAATCATATGAGCTGGAGAACTGATGCATTGCTTGGGTTCAATGCAACGCTCTGCCTTTTACAAATGAAATCCACTTCAAAAAAAAAAATGCTACGGGAAATTGCAACCCCCATACATGTCTATTTTAGCTCAACAAGTTTAAAACCAGAACAAAAAAACTGAACTGGCTTGTAATGGCAAAGTGAACCATGTTTTTGTAATGCACATAACCAAATCAAACTGAAAGTGAAACTGACCGTGAAAGTGTTGGCTGCTTGGCAAAACTCTATCTCAGAATCTTCTCCAAGTCTAGTGGTTCAACTTCACTATCTTCAATTGCCTGAGAAGGAAACCATGTCAGACCATATCCCACAAGAAGTTATTGTCAAAATCCTCTCACAGCTGCCCGTGAAATCACTCATCAGATTCAGGTGTGTTTCCAGGACCTGGTTCTCTTTAATTTCCTACCATGACTTCATCACATTGCACCATAGTCGTGCTCTCTCCAATGCCCAAAACCCACCCTACCTACTTTTTCGTCATTATGATCAGAAAATAGGGAAAGATTGCTTCACTCTGCTCTCTTCCGATAACCCATTCCCTCCCAATCTCGAGGAAGAGTATTTCACATGCCCATCAGATTTCATAGAAATGCATTGGCCACACAAGAGCTTCATAAAGCGATTCTTCATAGTTGGTTCATCCAACGGTCTAGTTTGTCTCTTGAATGATTCTCCAGTTACTGAGGATGACATTGCTCCACTTCTATGGAACCCTTCTATTCGTAAAGCCATATTCCTTCCGACCCCTGAATTCCCATTTTCCTACATGCCTATGCAGTATTATGGGTTTCGCTATGACGTCACAACTGATGATTATATATCGGTAAGAGTTCTGTATCTTGAAGAAGAAGAGGGTGATGATCGCAAAAATGATCAACTTATGGTTCAGATTTATACACTTGGCACTGGCACGTGGCGCAATATTAACAACCCTGACCCTGCTTCTGTCTGCTTTTCCTTATCGGTGTTTGTGAACGGGGCAGTGCACTGGATTGCGTCCATTGAAGATGACTATATTATCCATGTAATCTTATCCTTCGATATAAGGGATAATACTTTTCATGAGATGGCTTTGCCTGCGAGTTTGGATGATGTGAGTAAGTTAAACATTGAAGTTGCTGTACATAATGGGTCAATTGCGCTTTTTTAAGTCCGCATTGACATGTTGCTCGGTGTGGGTGATGAAAGAGTATGGTGTAGCTGAATCTTGGACTAAGCTATATGATATTGATTTTGGGGTAACAATATGGCAGGTGGTAGGTTTTACAAAGATTGGTGAGGTTCTAGTGATCAATACTGTCAATGGTGAGTCGCTGTCTTACAATCCCAGTAGCCAACAGACATCATATATTGACATCCCCGCCCAATTAGCGCCATTTTATTTGGATGCATATATGGAGAGCCTTGCTCTACTGAATGTCGAAGATTGTGCTTCAGCAAGGCGGGCGAACGAATTGAATTTGTCTAGTGCTAGTAAGTTCAAACGTAAAATATGTTAGTTTGGCTGTGTTGTATTAGCACTAACACAATTAATTGAGTTTTCCACAAGTTTCTGTTTCTTGTTTTGGGATATGTTTCCTTAACTGAGGACTTGTGTGAGAATCAACAAAAAAATCTTGAAGAATTTGATACAGTGATCTGTTAGCTAATAAGAAGAATTTGATTCGCTGTCTGACGCTGAGACCTTTTACTCACTTGCTCACAATGTTGTTTATATTTAATTGTGTTGGAATGGCTTGAATTGTCAAAATTGGTGGCTTGACAATTAGACAACAAACCATCATGAAGTTGCATGAATGTTAAGCCTTGGCCGAAATTATTGACTTCTTGGTTGATAGAAGTCTTGCATTCACATTGGTCTAGAACACTTGAGATGTAGCCGAAATATATGACTTTCTTGCATTCATGAATTGTCTAGAAAGGGCAAGGAGATACATGCTAGCCGAAATATATGACTTCATTGAATTCATGAATCATCAAGAAGAGTGTGCTAACGGAATTGTATGAATTCTTTGGCAATAAATGCTACCCACTATTGTTGACTTCCTTGACAATAGAAGTCTCTTGTGTGCTGAAATTTCAGCTGAAGGTTTGGCTATAAATAGAGGTGGATCAAATGTGAACAAGAGATAGTTCATGCAAGGGAGCTACGGAGATAGCAAAATAACTTCTTATATGTGTGTGCACCAGAGCTAGGAAGTTAGTGTCTTGCAACTTTTGTCTAAATACAATAGGGTGTTCTCTATTTACTTGTGAGAGAACTAAGGGTGTATTTGGGGTTTTGGGTTTGTGTGAAAGTGTCTTCAAGTTATTGTTATAATTTCCAAAGTTATAGTGAAAATTATTCTGTCGCCTCCCGTGGACGTAGGCATATTGCCGAACCACGTAAATTTCTTGTGTCATATTATCTTCTTTCTCTCTTCTTTAACCTTGTGTTAACAAATTAATTCACCCAATTCGCACAACAAATTGTTAATCTTTTAGCTACCAATCATCTCTTAGATATTTGAGGCAATTTATCTGCCTGTGGGATTTCATAAACTGAAATTTGTTTATCATCCAATCGTATTTATATTGTTTCCCATCTGCCTGATCATGCTTGCATACACACTCTTGCTCCTATGCCTATGATAATCCCCGTCCTGAAGGGTTAGTATCCATTTGGAATAAATGGAGTGTTTTAATGCATTTCTGAATTACAGTTTATAATTAGAAATTGAAGCTGGTGCATATTTAACTTTTAAATTCATCTACCATTTCCTATCCACTTCTCCCTACAACTATTAATTTGAAGGATGAATATCTTCTAATGAGGATAGAACTAATATTGGAACTATTTTAGAAAACCTCCTATTAAGGGAAAAATTTTGAACGTACAACAGTTCATACTATGATTGTGTCATCTTATTGGAATTATTTTAAAAGCAGATGCTCTCTCTAGTTGGTGAATCTCCTGGTCTTTTTTCTTGCCTTGTTCTCTTCAGCTCAACTTGGGTCAGAGTTTGGGGTCAAGTTAGAAGCACTGAATAACTTATCAAACTGATTGAACTTTTGATGGTGAACAATAGACTAGGGGATTGCTGAATCAAGAAACTGACCAAGTGGGACCTTGAGACCTAGTTTGTCATGATGGATGTGAACCCCTGTAACTGGCTAAGTTTTCAAATTTAGACCTACAAATGGGGCCACCAAGCTCACCAGAGCATGCATCGTCTCAACTCAAGTCCAATCTCAAATTAATTAAGTATATCCTTACTGACAGTTCTAGGAATTTATTTTATGGTAGTTGCTAAAAAATTTAAATTATACAAAATTTAATAAAAAGATAATTTGAATATATCAACGTCACAAAAAAATAAACACACAAATACATGAAATATTACAATTTTTTTGTACTAACAAAGAGAATAAGAAAAAAAATGACTAATAAAAGATAAAATACAAATTAAAAATGCTGATATGAGAATAATAAAGTGACCACAATAATTTCGTAACTAATCTTATGCAACAAGTTGTTAGGCTGTTATTGGTGGGTAAAATATGTCAATATTGAACCCGAATTAGAATTAATAACAGCTTACTACATAAGATTTATTGTGAAATTATTATGAAAATGTTGTGGATGTAGCATTACTCTTATATTTATTGAAATCAAATTCTTATGATTCTCAAGTAAAAGTGTTCAAAATTTTTATTAGGGTGGTTAAAATAAGTTAATTTAGTATATAATATATTTAAAATATTTTTTGCATGTATAAATTTTTTTTTACAAGTGAGGACCACCCTCACATACAAGTAGAGTCGCCAGTGCTTACAGGAGCTAATGGATTCAAGAATGTGTGAAGGATACGAGAATTTGACAATTCTAGGTTTTTTTTTAGGAACAAAAAGGGTGGCTCACGTGTGATATCACAGCCGATCACACCCCACAGATACATCGCCTGTGAGTACCACCAGCACATAATGGTGCCCGCGACTTGGACTCCACCCATGTGCTTCATTTTTTTTTTAGAAACCGAAGTCCAAACCCCACACCCATGGGGTATGAGGACTCGAACCCGCACCTAGCACAGACATCAAGAAGGGGGCAACCACTACGCCACACTAGCTGGTGGTATTTGACAATTCTAGGTAGAAATCTTTGTTTAAAACCCAGCTAGATGCTTAGAGCATCCACATTGGTGAAGCCATAATTTTAGCTATTTGGCTCTACCAAAAGTTATTTTATCTATTTTACCTCTCATTTTACAAAACATATAATATCAGTGGTTTTATTTTAGTTTTCAACACAATAAAATAACAAAAACAACACAATAAAATATTATATCTACTACAATAAACAATTCATTTATTTATTATTTTTTTCTATATTCTTCACTATCTTTAAGCACTCATGGCACCACCACCACCACCACCAGTGTGAAACTCCTATGAGAAGAAGAACCAAAAAGTTAGCAACCACACCCTAAATCAGCCGCAACACAAACCCAGCAACCCCAAATCAGCCAAACACAGACCCACCACACCCACAGCAGAGAAAAAAAGATAGCAGAGAGAGAGGGGCGGATCGAAGTCACAGTTGGAGCTAAACTCAATGTGAAGGCAGCGGTGGTTGGAGGTAGAGGATTTTCTGAGATGGGTTGGCGAGGTGGCTAGGCTAGGCAAGATCAGCGATTGGCGATAGGTAGGGGTGGGTCGAGCTGGATTGGTGAGGTTGGTCGGAGATGGGCAGGTGAGTGGCTAGGTGAGGCGAGAAACTCTGATGGCTAGGCTAGGAGAAGAAAATGGAGGAATGAAGAGAGAGAGAGGGCACGGGATGAACTAAAAAGGAAAAGAAAAAAAAATTGAAAAAAAAAGGAAAGAAAATGAATAAAATATTTAAAGTAGTGTAAACACTACTAAAAGCTCAAATAATGTAAAACACTATAGTTTGTTTAGACCCTCCTAATTTTAAAAATACGGTTTAATTGCTTTTACTCTAATTTATCTAACTGCAAAACAAGAATAAATTATACGCAATAACCGAAACTACTCTTTAAGCCATAACCACAAGCAAGCAGCAATAAATATAAAGTTTAAAGAGTAAGGGAACAGACATGCAAACACAAGATAACATCGTGATGTGTTATCGAAGAGGAAATCGAAGAACTCGGCGAAAAATCTCTCTGTGACCCTCCAAGTCAAAATGATCCACTAGTGAATAAGTTGGAGTACAAGGATACCAAAAAAAACCCTCCAAGCCTAATCTACCCAAAATACTTGAGCCTTTCAAGCTCCAGCTACCAACGGACTGCTCGAAGTCTTGTCTTCACTAGCTTTCTGAATCCTACAATATCGCCCGATTGCATCCGCCAAGCTTCACCGGCTTATTTTGGCAAATCCCCAATACTTCCCAAGCTCCAAATCACTCTCTACACTTTGAATAGCTGTGAGTTGTATTTGGATACAAATCTCCTCTCAAGGTATAACAATGGGAAAGGGAAGGAGAAGAAACTACAAGGATTTCTCTCTTAAGGATGTGTAGCTCTCTCTAACAAGGTGGGTGTGTTGTAGAAACATCTCTAGGGTTTTCAATCTGAATAGCTTCCTTACAATTTTATGGGTAATGGGGGTATATATAGTAGGGTAAAGAAAAGGAAATGTCACACTTAAAATTTAGCTAGTCAGTGTATCTCGCGGGTCATCTTGCAGGTTGGCCAAGTCACTAGTGACTCATGAAACACACTGACTGTTGAACTTCCTCATGTGCTCCTCATATGGCCTTTCGCGGGTGCTGTAGTCCCAAGCCAGTCGTGAGCCAAGTCACGAGATCAATTGTCTTGAACAATCTTCACCAACTTAGAACTAAACCTATTACAATTAAATCCCACAAAATACAAGGAAATAAATTAATACAATTACAACACTTTTTGTCATGGAATAAAACCAACATAAATGTTATGTGAAAAACCATAACTTAACAACTATAATAAAATACTTTTTTTTTTAATTTTTAATTTTTTTACCTTTGAGCTACAGTGCACAACCATTTTTGGTTGTGCAATGTAGCGGAGAAGCCAATTCTTTTGGCTATAGCTCCACCATTGCAACCCCATTTTTGTAATTGGTGGTACTAAAAATAGCAATATGGCTTTTTAGCACCACCAATACTAATGCTCCATGTGTCTATTTTACAAAGTTGCAACAATCTATTGGGGGTGGGAAAATGTCAAAATAGACTTAATCCCAAAATGGTATGCCGGTATAGATTGGTACCAAGATAAACCGAAACCGGAAACCGGAATGGAATTAACAATTTTTATTCTTTTTGTGCTTGTGCAACACGAGTGTTAGTTTTTACAACTCTTTGCATAAATTACACCAACCTTCCTTTATGTTTAGCGAAATAATATTCCCCAAAATATCTGTATAAATGACACTTCCTCCTTGAGGTTTCTATAAATGCAACACATAAGTCCATACTGGGCTTTCTTAATATAATATTTCCTTTTCAAAAAAAGAGAAATAGAAGAAAAAAATTCCAATGCAAACTATGAATGAAATGACACTTCTTTTCTTTGAGGATTATAAAAATGATATACATGATATACTCCTTGAAGATCTACAAATGAATATGATTTTTTTTAGTAAAAAAAATTGAATACTTTTATAAATATTTTGCTAGTGACGTAACGTGGAAGTGGACATGGACTTAGTTATTGTATTTATAGAAACCTTAAGGGGAGTGTCATTTTTTTTTAATGGGAAATAGGAGTGTCATTTATACAAATATTTGGGAGGTCTTTTGATAAATCTTAAGAAAGATTGGTTTAATTTGCCTCAAATTTTTTTTTTTTTTCATAATTCTTGACTTAAATTGTTGTGATGTAAATTACTGGGGAAAATATTTGGTGAAACCGATCAACTATATCTTCCTCTCACATAAATGTGGATACTATATGTGTGACTCATATGTAAGTGGTATATGATGTTTCTACACGTCACAAAAAAACTCAAAAAAATGGGTCCACAAGTGAATGAGACTCATCTATTGTGAATGCTCCACTATGTGCAGCCAAAACATGGTAAAGATTGGGTTCAGTGCTTTTGTGCCTTGAACCCGTCAAAATTATGATACTTGTCCATTATTTTGGGAGGTCATTTGATAAATCTTTAGAAAGATTGGCGCCATTCACCTCAAATTTTTTTCATAATTCTTGACTTGATTTTGTTGTTATGTAACTAATGGAGAATTTATTTTGTGAAACCATTGACCTATACATTCTTTTCACATAAATGTGGATACTATATGCATGACCCATACGTGGATGGTATATGATGTTTCTACAACATGCCACAAAACACACACAAAAAGTGAATTCCACAAGTGGATGAGACTTATCTATTGTGAATACTCCACTACGTGTAGCAGAAACTTGGTAAAGATTGGGTCTAGTACTCTTGTGCACTAAGCAAATCAAAATTATGACACTTGTTGACTTTTGACCATGTGTCATGATCTTAATAGCTTTGATGTAGAAAAGTACTAAATCAAAACTAAGTCCTAAAAATACTATATACTTTTTTCCTATATAGTCATATTCAATAAATCTCATTCTTCCTAATACATAGAAATCACGATAATGGAGTCAAGCGGTGGCATGCTCTGATGTGCGTTGGATGCTGGTGGTGATACCTATGGGCTTTACCGGAGAAATGATTACACATGCTAGCCTCTTTTTCTTTTCTTTTTTTTTCTTTTTTTTTTTCTAAAAGAAAAAATTTAAAAATTCTATGAATAATTTCACTAAGTGAGGCCCATTCGCAATACTCCATTTTCATGCCATGCGAGGCAACAAGGCCTGGTGGCCCATTCACAAAAGGCAAAAACTACCCCATTTTTCCCTCCTCTCAGTGACTGTACTTTGAGGGAAACAGAACCAAATCCCTCCATTTCCAAAAACTACTGGTCCGACGCCGACGCCACCACTTTCTTCAATCGCCAGAGAAAGAAAACAATGTCAGACTATATGCCAACGGAGGTTGTCGTGGATATCCTCTCACGTCTGCCTGTGAAAACACTCATCAGATTCAGGTGCGTTTCAAAGACCTGGTTCTCTTTAATTTCCACCCATGACTTCATCACAATGCACCTCAATCGAACACTCTCAAACACCAAAGACCCACCTTACCTTCTCTTTCGTCATTTCAATGAGGAAACAGAGAAAGAAAACTTCGCTTTCCTCTCTTACGAGGACCCATTTCCTGATGACCATTTTTCCAATTCCAAACACCCGAATTTCGTCAACCCAAAACCCTATTGGCAACATTATGAGTTTTTCGATTACCCATCAGATTTCATTGAATTGCATTGCCCATATAAGAGTTCTAATGAATTCTGGTTCATAGTTGGTATATCTAATGGCCTAGTTTGTATGGTGGATGATACTCCTAGTAACACTCCTTATGACATTGTTCCAATTCTCTGGAACCCTTCTATTCATAAATCTGTATTCCTTCCGAGTCCTGGTGTTAGACTCCCATCTTCCTATGAGCCTATGGAGTATCTTGGGTTTGGATATGACCCCATAACTGACGATTACAAAGTGGTGAGACTTGTGTATCTTCATGGTTGGGATGAACGATCTTTTCAGGGAGAAGAACCGTCTGTGGTTCAGATTTATTCGCTTCGTACCAATGCGTGGCGCACTATTCCCGGCCCTGGTCATCGGTATATCATTAAAGAGCAGTCCTTATCTGTGTTTGTGAATGGTTCGGTCCACTGGCTCGCCCATGTTGGAAATGTGGATACTGATTCCGAGGATGATTACTCTGATGATGATCCACCCTGCAATGTGATCTTCACATTCAATATTAGGGATGAGGTTTTTCGCAAAATGGATGTACCAAAGTATTATGAAGATACTTTTGATTTGAACATGATGGTTGCGTTGGTTGGTGACAAGCTTGCGCTTGTCCCTGGTAACTTTAATTTATGGTCTTCAAAAGCATGTTACTCGGTGTGGGTGATGAAAGAGTATGGATTAGCGGAATCTTGGACTAAACTATATAATATCCGTATTGGCCCAGATTTAGAGAATGTGGTAGGTTTTGCAAAGAATGAAGTTATAGTGAACAAGTATGGAACATTGCTGTCTTACAATCCCAGAAAACGAGAAAGATCAGATCCTGGCATTGAGGCCCTATCAACATCGTTTTATATGGATACTTATATGGAGAGCCTTGTTCTACTGAATGTGGAAGATGATGCTTTGAGAAAGCAGGCAAAGTCATCGACTGCTAGCAAGGGCATAAGGGCAAAGGTGAAAAGGAAGAGAAAGGCAAGATAAGCTATGCTAGTTTCTCTTTATTGTATTAGCACTAACACAATATCTTTCTTTTACACAAGTTTCTGTTTCCAGTCTTGGGCAATGCTTCTGTGTTGATAAGCTTATGTGACATAGAACT
This sequence comes from Quercus aquifolioides, assembly GCA_019022515.1. Classification (NCBI taxonomy): domain Eukaryota; kingdom Viridiplantae; phylum Streptophyta; class Magnoliopsida; order Fagales; family Fagaceae; genus Quercus; species Quercus aquifolioides. Next base: position 283,248 of record JAFHAW010000247.1, read on the forward strand.
CATATGGAATACTATTTAGAATATTTGTTTCTTAGTAATTGGATCATTATGCATCTTGTATTCTAAATAAATTTATAAAGGGCCCAGCAATATATTCATCTTCATTTTTTAGACTTGTTTTCTATTGTTAATATTGGCATTCGATAGTCTCTCACATGAGTTTTCTGTCTCCACAGGTTGGGGTCAGTTTTAAGCAAGCAGGAAAAGGTAAGCTATTAACAAACAAGTGCTGTAATTATTCTAAATAGTTGGTTATTTCTTTCCTTATCATTGACAGATTTGTTATCTTTTTATTTATTTATTTTTCCTCCTTACTATTGGAGATGGGGCAAGGTGAGTCCACTCTTGTTCTGTTTTCACTCTCGAAGCATTTGCGTTGAGTCGTTGACATTTCCCTCAAACGTAGACTTAAAAGAGTAATGTGACTTGTCTCTGAATATTATGCTAAATGTTTGTGATATTAAATCTGATTACCTCTTGAGTTTATCTGTTTTTAAGGTTACTGCTTCACTGGTTTCTGTGAATGACCGCATCAAATTTTCCTTTTTGAATTCTTTAGAGTGTAACTTAATTCTACAGTGGTTCTTTAATACACTACCTGTGTACTTGAGTCACCTTTCTTTCTTTTTTTTTCTTTTTTTTCTTTTTTTTTTTTGTAGTTAAACAAAAAAAGGGTAATAAACTCCTAGTTTATAGAATGTTTTGATGTCTGTTTGTTGGTCAAATCAAACGCGTTATGTTCTTTAAGTGAGGAAAGCTGCACTTGAGAATGACAAGAAGTTAAAAGGTTTTGGAACTTTGAAGAAAGTTAAAAAGGGGTAGTTGTGTTCAATTTGTTGCTAAGTAAATAATAATGCAAAAAAAAAAAAAAAAAAAAAAAAAAGATTATAAAATGAAAAACTTCCACTATGTTACACACATATACTGTGAAGGTGATCTTCACTACCTTCTGGGCCTTATGGATACACAAGAACCAAGTCATCTTTGAAGGCAAAAACAAATGCTTATGAAACAAAACATTTGGTTTACAGGTTCTGCAGGACTTATGCAAAAGCTCATGCTAAAACCAAGGAAATCAAGGAAAAGAGAAGGTTCAGCAACACGTACAAATACGTTGCAGACTGGAGAATCCTCATCAAAGCAGATGAAGAAAGGAAAAAACAAAACCAAAGAAGTGGCATAGCCTTTGAAGCCACATCTAGGGAGACGTTTTTGTAGGCTATTATAGCACCAAACCCTCAAATTTTGCAAGTGGCCATATGGGTAGCTGTCAGGGAAGTAGAACTAAAGGAAATGGAGATGGGTTCTACAAGATTTTGTTATCTTAGTAAGGCAAGCGGAGCTGGAACAAGTCTGGAAACAGAGTTGGCAGCCACTACGGAAAACATTGGCCCCAGTAGAAGGCATAAGGAAAACACAGCAGCAAGGTCTCCAAATCACTCTGTGATTAGTACCGACAACAATCCTCACAGAAACCACTGGCCTAGCAAAATTAGCTCTCAAACACCCTATACATGACCTACAGACAAACAATTGGTTTTGCTCTGTTGTGTTGTGATTTGCACTGTATTTTCTAGCTCTACATATTTATTCTATCTTGTAGTCCTGAACTTTTGTAATCTTCGTTTTTCAATTATTTTAAATGATGCAATTTAAAGTCCATTTATTACCATATGACAACACCATTTTGAGTATAGACAAAACTTAGATACAATTCTTTAAGTGTGGTACATTAAGTTCCCAATTCAATTGAAACACATGTTGAACAAACCAATGAAACACGAAAAAAGTATTCTTTTACAAAGACAATTAAATTTAATGCAGTTATGTGTCGGAGTTTGGAAAAAAAATTGATAAGTAAAGAAAAAATATGTTTGAATTTAATTGAAAAACTTGATAAATTGCACTGAGGGAACTATATTTAAGTTTTATCCTTTGAGTAATGTGACAGTGACATGTCCATTCCTCCCTCATCTTCACTAGGCATGCATGCACTCACACACCTCATAGCCTATGTGAATCCCCCCCATCAATTACCCATGTTTGGCACTGTTTACTTTGCATACTGGTTATTTCTCACCCAGGCGACAAACAGCCTGACAAGCCTCTAATAAACCCTTTGCAGTCCAACTCTCAGGCTTTTTTATGAAGTTGCAGCTGTATATTGGTGGGAAAATGATCGTGGTAATAATTCTCCTTTGGAGGAAAATGCAGGATATAGTAAAGACAAGTTGAACCATATTCCATGAAATAGTGATAGATGCAATGCTTTCTGTTAATGCTTTTGGGGACTATAAAAAGCGGAAAATGCTAAGACCACCGAAAATGGCACAAGCACAAAGTTGGGCCATTTTTGGTGGTCCTAGCACAACTCATAAAAAGCAGGTACTTCTGGGGGAGTATGAGATTTTGTAATCACATTCGCCTAGATTATCAACAACTGCAGTAGAAGCCTTGACGGTAAAACAGGGCAGTGGAAAGTGCAATTGAAGCTCCAAAGTGTGATATAGAAGGAGATGCACTCTTTGCGTTTGAAGAATTAAAACCTGCTGTGCATCATTTTGTTGGTGTTTAATGAAGTTCATTTTAGTTGAGAATAAATAAATAAAAAGGTAATCCTAAATTTCTAATAATAAAAAAATTAAGGAGAAATGATATGTCCACAATATTTTCACAATAAATCCTATGTGGCAGGTTGTTATGGGTTGTTATTAGTAGGGTAGAAAAGTAATTTCAGTGGTAGGTTCAAATTAGAACCAATAACAACTAACCACCAATGATTTGTTGTGAAAATATTGTAAAAATGTTGTGGACGTAGCACCTCTCTAAATAAAGAGAATAGTGGATAAGAGATTTGTAGTTCAATTAGTTGGCATCTCCCAGTTTTTTCAAGACTTAACTGAGTTTCAATCGCTCCTTCATTAGAATACAAATCTTCTGTATCACTTTTTGTATATCACTCTATGTTCCATCAATCACAACTTGCTATGTGTATGATTTTTTTCCATTTTCAACTCTAGTAATATTATAAGGAAAGTAAAATCAATACATGATAAGTTGTGATTAGTGGAAGATAGAGTGGTACACAAAAAATGATATAGGGGATTTGTATTCCCTCCATTGTAACTATTGAATAAAGAAGAAAAAAAAAAACACTCATTAATACTGATATTCTGATTAATGGTCCGTTTGGATACAACTTATTTTGTTGAAAACTGAAAACTGAAAACACTATAGCAAAATAATTTTTAAATGTATGAATAGTATCGTGAGACTCATTTTTAATATTTTTTTCTAAATAAAGTAGTTGTGGGTCTCATGAACAGTGCGTAAACAGTGCAAAATAGTGCATGAACAGTAAATGTTGTCTCCTAAAAGCATGAAAGTGCACTTTTTGGGAAGAGTTGCGCGTTTATTTTTACGCACTGTAGCGTGGGTCCCCGTGGTTTGCAAACACAAACGTTGAAACGCAATGGAGAAAACGTAATCCAAACACATACTAAGATCTCATTCATTCTCTCTTATTTATAACATTCCATACTTATTTCTAAACCCAAAAAAGGTATACATTTACCACCGTATACCCTTAGTGCGATAGTCACTCTACAAAATGTTTGTAGGGTGTGGGCAGAGCCGGAATTCAAGTCTCTAGGAGAGAGTTTCACACACATATACTTAGATTAAGCTAAAGTATAATTTATATCTTGTATTAAAATTAAAAAAAGTATACATCTCTCTCTCTCTCCTCCACTCTTCCACCTCCATTGCTATTGGGATCCACCTCAACGGCCAGGTCGTTGGCAACCAAAAAAAGCCACAGCCTCCGATTGCATATTGTGTGCGAACTCGAAAATCGATTGGAATGCTTTGGTTAAAAATACTTCAACTAAGATTTTTGATGCTAGGGAGTATCACATGTTATGGTGCCATTTAGCTTATCATCACGCTTTGCTTGATACTTTCTAATATGCGGCATATTATATGCCCATCACCCTCTGGTTAGTCTCCCACTTTTTTCCCCTTTTTATAATTTCTTAACTAGAACTATTTATTTTGTGCAACTATATTTGAATGCTGAAGTTAAAAATTTTGGTGGGTCTAGTGGTTTGTTGTCACTATTTATAAATTCCTTTCAATTTCAATTTTTCTGAGTTTTCCTTTCTTTTCTGGTTGTGCGTGCATTTTTTTGCATTCTCTATTTTGTTGTTTCTAAACTACTTGCTATTGACTAAATCTATTGGGTCTATTAGTTGTTTTTATATGCAATAGTAGATATAATGTATCAAAATAACTACTGCATGTGTAGATATAATGTATCAAAATAACTACCGCATATTTTTTTGTTGTTATTCAACTTATTAATCTTTCTAACTATGTTTAAATTTATTAGTCTTTATAATTGTCTAATTACCTTTACTCTTTTATTTATTAACTTGCCATAATATTTTTCTTCTAAAAAGAAAACTGCCATAATATTATTAGATTTTCCGAGTGTTAGACACATGACTTTGACTTTTATATCTCTCTCTCTCATTCTCATTGTCAAAAAATTTCTTTAACTTTTAAGTGGTAATTTTGTTGTTGGGCTTTTTCCCACTAAGATTTAAGATCAAATAAACAATTAATTCCACCCCCCCCCCCCCCCCCCCCAACACATACATTTTAGATTTTTCTTTTTACACAAAAAAAAAAAAAAAAAAAAAAAACTTCTTGTTGGGCTTTTCATTTTTGCTAAAAAGGTCCAATGATATTGCCATCGTCGCCGATCCAAAAGTTTTTGCTTTCTTTCCCGACACAATAGTTTCTTCCTCCAACTTCTGATTTTTATCAAACCCTGACTCTAGTTCCACTTGATCATCCTTTCCCTTTCTTTTCAACATACATTTTAGATTTAAAAGTAATTTCAGTGGTAGGTTCAAATTAGAACCAATAACAACTAACCACCTATGATTTGTTGTGAAAATATTGTAAAAATGTTGTGGACGTAGCACCTCTCTAATAAAGAGAATAGTCAATAAGAGATTTGTAGTTCAATTAGTTGGCATCTCCCAGTTTTTTCAAGACTTAATTGAGTTTCAAATCGCTCCTCCATTAGAATACAAATCTTCTGTATCATCTTTTTGTATACCACTCTATATTCCACCAATCACACTTGCTATATGTATGATTTTTTTCATTTTCACTCTAGTAATATTAAAAGGAAAGTAAAATCAATACCTGGTAAGTTGTGATTAGTGGAACATAGAGTGGTACACAAAAAATGATATAGGGGATTTGTATTCCCTCCATTGTAACTATGAATTAAGAAGAAGAAAAAAAAAATACTCATTAATACTGATATTCTGATTAAGCTCTCATTCATTATCTCTTATTTATTAACATTCCATACTTATTTCTAAACCAAAAAAGGTATACATTTACCACCACATACCCTTAGTGCGATAGTCACTCTACAAATGTTTGTAGGGTGTAGGGAGGCCCGGAGTTCAAGTCTCTAGTAGGGAGCTTCACACCATATATACTTAGATTAGGCTAAAGTAGAATTTCTATCTTGTATTAAAAAAAAAAAAAAAAAAAAGTATACATCTCTCTCTCTCTCTCTCTCTCTCTCTCTCTCTCTCATCTTCCACCTCCATTGCTATTGGGATCCACCTCAACGACCAGGTCGCTAGCAACAAAAAAAAGCCATAGCCTCCGATTGCATTACTGTGCGCGGACTCGAAAATCGATTGGAATGCTTTGGTTAAAAATACTCCAACTAAGATTTTTGATGCTAGGGAGTATCACATGTTATGGTGCCATTTAGCTTATCATCACGCTTGCTTGTTACTTTCTAATATGCCCATTCACCCATCTGGTTAGGGGTCCATTTGAATACAACTTATTTTTGCTAAAACTGGAAAACTGAAAACACTGAAGCAAAATCTTTTTAAATGTGTTAATATTACCGTGGGACTCGTGACAGTGCATGAACAATGAATTTTGTCTCCTACTCAGTAAATTCATGTGATGTTACTGTTCACCCGCAGGGAAGAAAAAAAAAAAAAAAAAAGGCAGAAACGCAATGTAGAAATGCAAACGTGGATTAAGTCCTATCCAAACACATACTTAGTCTCCCACTTTTTTCCCCTTTTTATAATTTCTTAACTAGAACTATTTATTGTGTGCAACCATATTTGAATGCTGAAGTTAAAAATTTTGGTGGTGGCTAGTGGTTTGTTGTCACTATTTATAAATCCTTTCAATTTCAATTTTTCTGAGTTTTCTTTCTTTTCTGGTTGTGCGTGCATTTTTTTGTATTCTCTATTTTGTTGTTTCTAAACTACTTGCTATTGACTAAATCTATTGGGTCTATTAGTTGTTTTTATATGCATAGTAGATTTAATGTATCAAAATAACTACTGCATGTGTAGATATAATGTTATCAAAATAACTACCGCATATTTTTTTTGTTGGACATTCTAGGCTTTTGCCCTTAATTTTTTTTTTTTTTTTTTTATTTAGCAATTTGCCCCTATTTCGAAACTATATAGGGATATGCCCCTGTTTCGATACTCGATTACTTTAAAATCGATTTTCAATGAAATACTCGATTTGTTGAAAATCGAGTATGCCCGATCAAACTAAAAAAAAAAAAAAACATGGAACTCGATTTTATGGAAATCGAGTTCTAAAACACCACTATAGGGCTTAAAAACGTCACTATATGGATTAAAAACGTCATTCTAGGGCTCCCTAAACTTGGTATGAGGCAATCAAACTTTAAAATTTTTTTTTGCAGGAAAACACCGCTATAGGGCTTAAAAACGTCACTATATGCTTAAAAACACCACTATAGGGCTCCCTAAAACTTGGTATGAGGCCATTAGACTAATGAATTTTTTTTTTTGCAGGAAAAACGCATTATAGGGCTTCAAAACGTCACTATTTGGCTTAAAAACGCCACTATAGGGCTCCCTAAACTTGGATGAGGCCATCAGACTTACGAAAAAAAAATTTGCAGGAAAACGCCGCTATATGGGCTTCAAAACGTCACTATAGGGATCCCTAAACCTGGCAATTAGATTGTGAAAAAAAAAATTTGCAGGAAAACGCTGCTATAGGGCTTAAAAACGTCACTATAGGGCTTAAAACGCCACTATAGGTCTCCCTAAATATGGAGCGATAAAAATTTTGCATGGAACTCGATTTTCTAAAACTCGAGGTTCCATGCAAATTTTTATTTTTTATTTTTTAAGTTTGATTGGGGCATAACTCGATTTTCTACGAATCGAGTATTTCATTGAAACTCGATTTTAAGGTAATTGAGTATCGAAACAGAGGCATATCTATATATAGTTTCAAATAGGGGCAAATTGCTAAATAAAAAAAAATTAAGGACAAAAGCCCAGAATGTCCTTTTTTTGTTGTTATTCAACTTATTAATCTTTCTAACTATGTTTAAATTTATTAGTCTTTATAATTGTCTAATTACCTTTACTCTTTTATTTATTAACTTGCCATAATATTTTTAGATTTTCGGAGTGTTAGACACATGACTTTGACTTTTATATATATATCTCTCTCTCTCTCATTGTCAAAAATTTTCTTTAACTTTTAAGTGGTAATTTTTTGTTGGGCTTTTTCCCACTAAGATTTAAGATCAATGTAGGGGCCTTTTTTGTTGTTATGTTGGGCTGGGCAATCTCCTGCGGTAATAGGCCCAAGTATTCTGAGTAAGGGAAGTTGAGACCGGTCCAACTGCAACTCAATTTGGGCTAGCTTGTGCACAAACTATGCCTTGTCTGCCAGGAGTGTGCTTATGGCAGGCAGAACTGTTTCAAAGGAGTCATGGCAGGCAGATATAATAATAATAACAAAACAGAGTACTCTGACTATTCAATAGAAAATGTCCAAATAATCCCTATTCACGAGACATAATCACAGTAATAACAATTACTTTTACAAAGAAAGTAAAGGGAACAAACGACAATATGGGTTAATCAAAAGAGACAGAAATCAAATCAAGTCTGGTCCGCATGAGCAAAACCAAAGAGGGAAGAATGCCTCCTCTCAACACAGTTAATCTCTTAGGGAAAATCATGCCTTGGAGATTAATGGCTTTGAGGGAAACGGACCTGAATGGTTAATGCCCAAAGGAATCCTTTTATTTTTAGACAGAGAGTAGGATTTCGAGAGGGAGAGATGGAAAATCAACCTACTGGTGCATGCCTGCCGGTCTAACTCTCTCTATTTTTTCCTTTTTTCTTTCTTTTGTTTTTAGCTCTTCCTCTTATCTTTTTCTTTCTTTTCTTTTACCCTTGTTTTCTATTTTATGATTTCTCCGAAGTGATCTCGCTACCTCCTTCCAGGCATGACAAGGGTCTCCTTATATAGTGCCTGCCGTAACCAAATTTTACTATTTTAGCCCTTAACCGCCTTTTTCTGGTCTGGGTGTACTTGCCGACCATCACTAGTTCGTCTGTGTGCCACTCCCTACTTCCAGACAAAGGAGAGCTGTTTTATTTATTAGTCTGACATGGCACCATTTCCTACGACGGTGTGATTGCTCTCTCTCTCTATCCCTCACAGCATGCACCTAGCGGTTCCCACTCAACCTTGCTTCTTTTGGGTGGTTTATCATCCCAGCAGGACGTACCCTCCAAAAGAGCTTGGGCAGGAACCGCAAAATAGGTCTTTTCCCATCTCCCCACCACCAAACCATGCCCTCTTACCTCTGACCCATGACCCCACCATGTTCCATATTGGCTGGGTATAAGCTGGTGGTGTCTGGGCCTTACTCGTGCCCTTCTTTCATATATGTCCAAAATCTGCCTGCCGCTCATGTGTTCGCCGTGGTCTGGAGGCTTGTCTGCATAATCTGCCATCCTTCTTTGGCCCTTTATGTGAGTTGTCCTACGATTTCCCGCTCCCCTTAGGGGCTGGGCCTTATTTGGCACTGGGCTTTATATTTCTTTCAGCCTATTCCTTGATTGCCATCATGTCCTACCATATTACTCTGTCATTTCTGCTGTAATGACTTGATCCTGCTGGGCCTCTTCAGGCCTGCCGTTTATTCTTTCCCCAGTGGCTTAGCATGACCATGGGTTTTCTTACTTATGGGCTCCTGTGTCCCTTTTGTTTTCTTTTGGGCATCCTCGGCCCATTTGCTTTTCTTGGGCTTCCTCGGCCTTTTTCCTAACTCTATGTTCCCATGGGCTTTTACTAATTTCATTGGGCTTCCCCAGCCCAATTACCTCATACTCATTCTTGGGGTTCATGGGCCTGCCATCAACCCCTTACTCTCTTTGTTTGCATTGCTTTGGGTCTGTCGCGGCCCATTCTCACTTTTCTACATCATACACTGCCCATGGGTTTGCTATTTGCTATTTCTCTTTTTCCGGGCCCCTTTGAGCCCATTTGCTTCCTCAAGATCCATTTATTTATTTTATGGACCTGTGATTCATCATTCCTGCCGCTTGGGCTTAATGGTTCTTTTTTTTTCCTATCTATTTGCCAACTTCTTTTCGGTTTGTGTTGCTGGGCTCCCTTTTTCTTTTTGGCTTCCAAAATGACCATCAACAATCAACAAACAATTAATTCCACCCCCCTCCCCCCCAACACATACATTTTAGATTTTTTTTACCAAAAAAAAAAAAATCCTTCTTGTTGGGCTTTTTATTTTTGCTAAAAAGGTCCAATTGCCATCGTCACGATCCAAAATTTTTTGCTATCTTTCCCGACACTATAGTTTCTTCCTCCAACTTCTGATTTTTATCACACCCTAACTCTAGTTCCACTTGATCATCCTTTCCCTTTCTTTTCAACCCCAACTATTTAAGGTTTATATATGTAGTTTCCATTAGGGCTTGGTTTGGTAGCTATCTTTTCCACGTACCCTACCTAGGGTCCAACCCCATTTGACTAGGTTGGGCCATGGTAATAGTTTTCCCAAGCACATATTAGTTTTCCCAAGCACATATTCTTTGTCCCGTTCAACTTCCGCGTAGACAAACATAATCAATTCCATTTCCCAACTACACCTGTCACAGTTTCGAATTTTCCTCAAGCATAGAGTCTAAAGAAACTTCATAATCTTTGGATATATCCATATCATGCTTCCTTTTAAAGGTCTCCCCCTCCTTCAGGTCACATTTTCCTATATATAGCTACCCTAACCCTGAACTACTACCCACAAAATTTAAACCTACTTCGGGGGGTCAACTTCACAGGGGGGGAATTTATTCAATTCCTTCATATATTTCTTTTAGGACAAAATTAGGTACAGTACCTTAGTACTATTCCTTAGATTCACCTCTTAAGATTTAGCCATGTGGCTATTTAACTAAAAAATACACTTCCATCCCATAAGAAAAATTCTACATGACAGAATCTTAAAAAGGGAACTTAAGAAATAGCACCTAAGTACTATACGTAAGTCTTGCTCTTTCCTTTATATGGCTAAGGAAAAATCTGAATTTGAAAGAATTTCCTCTTTAGTGGGGGCATGCCGGCATGGTGCTCCATGACATTCTCCATGATTTGCAGGTTTTCCTTATTTACCCTTTTAAATATTCTCGCCTCCCCTTGATCATTGGTTTCAGTCATCGGGTGATCAGTAGTCGTGTATTGGTTGGTGGTCTAGTATTGTTCTCATTGTGTGGGGTTTTCTCCAGCTGTGTTGTTGTCTGTGACCTATAGAACCTTGCCACTACAAAAAAAAGCGTCCTACTGCAACATTTTTTTCCTGGCGCTTTTAAAAACCGTCGTAATAGAGGAGCTTGTAGCAACCCTTTTTGAAACCACCGGTATTGGAAATCCTATCATGGCATTTCAAACACCGGCACTTCATAAAATGCTGCAATAGGAGCCCTATAGCGGCAGTTTCCAAAACCGCTAGTATAGGAAGCCCTATTGCAGTGTTTGCAAACTGCCATTATAGGTTAGAATTACCAATTTTTTTTTTAAATTATTTTCTTATTTGAAAAGACCCTATCCCAGCGATTTAAAAGCGCTGTAATAAGTTAACCCTATCCCAGTGCTTTCAAAAGCGCTGTGATAGGATTACTCTATTCCCTTATGGAGGAGACCTATCTTGGCGCTTTTAAAAGCGCTGGAATAGGGTTAACTTATCCCAGAACTGTTAAAAGCGCTAGAATAGGGTTACTCCATTTCATTATGGGGTATACCTATCCTGGGGCTTTTAAAAGCGTTGGAATAGGGTTCACCTTTACCAACGCTAAAAAGCTTGGATAAGATTACTCTACTCCCTTATAGAGAGACTTATCCCAGTATTACTTTTAAAGGCTAGAATAGGGTTTCTTCTTCCATTATGGGGGAGACCTATTTTGGCACTTTTGAAAGCGCTGGAATGGGGTTTACCCCATTGCCCTATGGGGTATACCTATCCTAGTGCTTTGAAAAGCGCTAGACTTGGGATTTTCATAATAAATGACCAATACCCCCCTAAAACTTGAGCAATGACCAAAGTACCCCCCAAAACATCAAAAAAAGATCAAAATACCCTCAATTACTTAAATAAGACCAAATTACCCCCATAAATCGAAAAAGTGACCAAAATGCCCCCTAAATGCAAAAAATGTCCAAACACCCCCAGTACCTAAAAAAGACCGATACACCCTCGAAACCTAAAAAATTACTGAAATACCCCCCAAAACATCAAAAATGATCAAAGTACCCCTTGTGCCTAAAACAGACCAAAATACTCTTGATTACTTGAATAAGACCAAAATACCCCCATAAATATAAAAAAAAGTGACCAAAATGCCCCCGTAAACACAAAAAAATGTCCAAAACACCGCTAATACCTAGAAAAAGACGGATACATATTGTTGGTCCTCATAGACACGCACAACCAAGCGGTGTTTTTTGGTCCTCCTTACGTAAGCTACCATTACTAGCAAGCCAAAGCTTGCAGTCTTTCTCAACGTGGTTTAAAACTCCACACCAATAGTTTCTCATTATGGTTTAAAACTCTCTAGCCTTGGTCACTAGAGCTTCACCATTGTTTGTTACTACATTTTTTTTGCGTGCTAGGTTCTCTCAAGAAACCCTAATACGGTGAAACCTTCTCGCCTATTGCTTGGTAGGTGTTAGGGTATTTTTTACACCTAATATTATTTAAATAACACCTATTTATTTATTTTCAAACATCACAAACAAATTATTGGGCATACCTAAATACTTTTTACTATTGCTATGCTAGCCCACAACCGTTCTCCTTTCCATCACAAAATTGGGCTACAAATGCAAAACATTATAAGATCCAATATTTTTTGTAAAGCCCAAATTATTTATTGAGCAAGTTGAAATCTCATTCTTTCTAAAGCCCAAGAATATTTATGCTTAGCGCGCAATATTTGGAAAAAGCCCATGATTCAAATTCATGGCAATATTATCTTATCAATGAGATTCAATCCTATAATCAAAGCCCATAATTTAAACCCATGGCAAATTATTTATCAAAAATCCCAATTTTCATTGGCAAGATCGAAAGCCCAGTTCTCGCTGGCAACATAAAAAAAAAAAAAAACCTAATTTTCATTGGCAACATCAAAAGCCCAGTTCTCGTTGATAACATCAAAAAGCCCAATTTCCATTGGCAATATCAAAAGCCCAATTTCCATTGGCAACATCAAAAGCCTAGTTCTCACTGGCAATATCGAAAACCTAATTTACGTTGGCACTATTTTCAAAAGCTCAAGATTATTAACGCTTGGCAAAAAATATCATGTTTATTTCATTTAAAAGATGAACATTATTTCTTAAACATTACTATGGCAAAAACCATGGCAATCGTTTTATTAAAGCTCATGGGAAGTTATCTTGAAGATTATGTTCTCATATTATAAACCCATGAAACACATGGTCATCATTTACATTACAACATCCATAATATATCTTCAAAACTCATGGTAAATATTCAATCCCACAAGCTTACCATTTAAAATATGATGTGATTATTAAAAATCATGAACATTACTTATGATATGGAATTCATCATAGTAAATGTTATTTACAAAGGCATTTTGAAACTTATCCTATTATTTCAAATATTACAACTCATTACCCAAAGGCCCATTACAAATATCTATGAAAACCCAAAAATATTTACTAATGATAAAAGTCCATGAGGGATGAAAACCCATGGCAACATGTGTTGTTGATGTCCATTTTGTAGGATGCACACAACCCAGCCCAAGGGGACCAACCCACATGAGCAAGCCCAATCCAAAGAACCCCAGCAAGAGGCAGAGGATTGAGAGTGGACAACCAGCCCTTGTTCATCCTTGACCAAGGTACAGCTAAAGGCCTTTACAAGGGAACGAAGTTTTTGAGGATGAACTAGAGGCTGTCCCATTAGCATTTTGTCACCCTCCACCTGACATGAACAGTGCCCAAAGGTGTGATATCAGCTGAAGTCTAATGGGTGATGGAACTCCATCATCTTCCTCAAGACTATACCTCCAACGAAAGGGGGGCTGAAACCAAGTTATCCAAATCTCAACAAATTGATGCTATAAATGTCAAAAACTTTCAAGACATGGTTCATGTGCCAAGCCCATGAATTCTAAAGGGGAAAATTTGAGAACATGTGGTTTGGAGAGCATAAAGGGATCTCCAGCAGAATCCCTTGAAGTGAACTTAAACTTTGACACCTAGCTTGGGGTGTTGAATCCTACTTCTTGGGGTCCAAATCTTAGTTGCAGCACTAGGATTTATTCTTGATACTTGCCTTAATCCCATTGGTTAAACTCAGCTCTAGAAATCTTGACATTTAATGCAAAACACCCCAAAAACCCACCATGTGGCATATTACCCAAAGGAGTAAGGCAGCCCCAAAAGTAAATCTTCTACTTCTAGCCAAATCCTAGGATGATTAAACCTGATTCCCTACCTTTGATTAGTCCTACATTTTTTGGATTCTTGTTAATTAATGCTTCCCTAAACTCCACTATAAAAACATAAGCACCCCAGCCTACAAACACACAGTTACCTCCCTGAAACTTCTGATTTATTTGCCACTTTTGCTTGTGGTTTAACTCTCCTCAAGCTCACCACTCATTCCCTTTAGCCCATACTCACCTAGCATCAGACATTCATTTTCCTCTTTTGCATAATCAAAGCTAATAAATGCTTCCCAATCAGTCATAAACAACCCACTACTCACTAAAGCCTTAACCTCAGCATTAATTCCATCCCACTCACTCAAAACAGCCATCATTACCCCATTCATGCCTTATGTACATATATTCCCCAAAATCTTAGTTTAATACTTGCTGCACTAAGCTAGGATCTCTCTCTCCCTTCACACCATGCCTATTAACCCCTTTCTTCTTCCCACGGAACCTTTAATTTTTACTTTTTGTTTTACTGTTGAAGGATATAATGTATTTGTAACAATAGAATTCTTCCCTCATATTGATGTAATGATGGCTAAAAGTACAATAAATTCCCCTGATCAGGATACACAAGGACCTCCAGAAGTAAACACTTTCCTAAATTTATTTAATCATTGACTGTTGGACTCTAACCCCTACTGCTGGAGAATTTATTTTTCTGGACCGTGTAATTTCACCCCTACTGCTGGAGAATTTATTTATTTTTACTCTTAAGTGTAATTTCACCTTTACCGCTAGAGAATTTATTTCCCTTGTATTATCAAAACAAGACTACTAACATATTAATTAAGTATAGTAAAGTATTTTTATTGGGCTTTTGTTGCTGTTTTGTCAAGTGCAGCCTTTATTTCTTGCTTGGATAGGCTTGTCATCACACTGAAAGCCTTTGGGCACCATCTCAAGAGCCCATAGTTGAGTTTCGGCTTGGCTTCCCAACATTTTATTCAGAGGCATCAATTTTCCCCTCAACAGTAGGCCACCTTTTCCCTTTGGGTGAAAACTGTATTCTACTAAGTTAGGGCATATCTATGGAGGATATCACTAGACACTGGACAAAGCTATCATTCAATGCAAAGGAGAGCTAGGCTATGGAGTTATCGTCAGACAATATCAATAATACATGAGCTTGGTTGCTAAATTCTTTACTAAGCAACAAACAAACATGGAAGCCATATTCACCACACCCTAAGAAGTATGTAGGGGGCTGGGAGTTCATTTGAAATTCGTGATCTAGAGGCCAATACAATACTAATTATTTTTGAGGATGAAGCTAACATCAATCATATCCTTATGCAAGGACCACAGTCGTTTGACATATACTTGATTGGATTGTACATACTTGGGGAAGAAGTGACAATGGATGATGCAAATTTTGATAAGGCCTTGTTTTGGGTCAAAACTCATGGGTTGCAGTCAAGGAGAATGCGTAAAGAGAATGTTGAAGTAATAAGTAATACTGTGGGAAGAGTAAAAGTATTCTGGATAGGATGCAATCTTAATAATAGGTGCTCATGAATTCAAATATTTAGCATTCAGTCATTTTGTTGACTCACCAAGTTGCATATTTAGGATGAGGAGGAGATGAAGATGTGGACTAACAAAAGAGTGAAACTGATGGGGTCTAAATTAAGTTTAGATCATCCACGGTAGTTGTCTATGACCAGACCACGTCCACAACCTTTCAAAAGAAGAGAAGCTTCATAAGCATGGGTAAAGCCCGTCAAGCAAGAGCATGATCATCCAAGAAAATAGTCATCCATGGCACAAAGGCAGGGACAAACCAAACAACACTTAGCTAATTTTAAAGAAAACTTTCTAATGATTTATATAATCAGACCACAATTCGCCATTCCAAGAACGTGGGGAGGATTCCCCGTAATCCGCTCCACTTTCTCCATTTTATCCATTAACTCCACATATCCCCTATGATGATAGTAGATCGAACAAGTAGACCCACTCCTAACTCTCAATAAAAGGATCAAGTCACATTCAACCAAGGTAAGTTCTACTATTCATAAAATCACCATCTTTGTGTTCTAAAGCGAAAACTGACTTAACCGTTGGAGGGTCCTTGGCCGGTTCACACCAGTCACCCTTGACAGTCTTTCTTTTTCTCTTCAGGTCATCAAGTCATCATTATAGCGCGGAGCATTCAGCCTACTGATTTTCATGCATTATTAGAAACTTTTAGGGATTTTTCAAATTTTAAAACCATTTAGGGAGATGTAAACTCATTGAACATTTTAATTTGGTTTTATTTTTTTAATTCTGATATGGTGGTACAATTGGCAGTTGATGTGTCATGGAAACTTATTTTTTATTATTTCATTTGACACATCAAATTTTTCCATTCAAAAGATAACGGCAGAATACTATTCATAAAATTACCATCTTTGTGTTCTAAAGTGAAAACTAACTTAACCGTTAGAGGGTCCTTGGCCGGTTCACACCAGTCACCCTTGACAGTCTTTCTTTTTCTCTTCAAGTCATCAAGTCATCACTATAGCCCGGAGCATTCAGCCTACTGATTTTCATGCATCATCAGAAACTTTTAGGGATTTTTCAAATTTTAAAACCATTTAGGGAGATGTAACTCATTGAACATTTTAATTTGGTTTTATTTTTTAATTCTGATATGGTGGTACAATTGGCAGTTGATGTGTCATGGAAACTTATTTTTTATTATTTCATTTGACACATCAAATTTTTCCATTCAAAAGATAATAGCAAAGACTAAATTGGCACGATACTTAACAAGTTAGGGACTAGATTAGCACAATTGAAATGTTAGAAACCAAATTGATATATGATACAAAAGATAGAGACTAATTATGCAATTTACCCTAAAAAAAAAATATAGGGATCAAAGTCATCAAACTAACCACGACCTTATAAATGAATGATTTTTACAAACCTTTAGTTCCCCCACTCCCGAAACAAAACCCTCTCTCGCGCCGTCTCTCTCACTGGCTATTGGTCGACTTCACTCTCTTCAATTGGCAGGGAAAATTTAAAAAGCAATGTCCGACTATCTCCCCGACGTTGTTATCTTCGAAATCCTCTCACGGCTTCCGGTGAAGTCACTCATCAGATTCAGGTCCGTTTCTAAGACCTGGTTTTCTTTAATCACAAGCCATGACTTCATCGCAATGCACCTCAATCGGACTCTCTCAAACACCAAAGACCCACCCTACCTTCTCTTTCGTCATTACGATGAAAAAATGGAGAAAGAGCACTTCGCTCTGCTCTCTTCCGATGACCCATTCCCTCGCAACCATTATTCCAAACACCTACACTGCAAGCTGAACCTGAGTGTCAGCAACAGCGACCCAAACCCAGGCCCTCCCAATCGGCTTGTTCTTAAGAAACAAATGAAAGAGAGAGGGTTTTTCGCATATCCATCAGATTTCATAGAATTGCATTTCCCATTCAAGTACTTGGAAAAGGACTTCATTTACATTGTTGGTTCATCGAACGGCATTGTTTGTCTACTGGATGCTACTCCCAGTAACACCGACTATGACATTGTTCCAATTCTCTGGAACCCTTCTATTCGTAAAGCAATATACCTTCCGAGACCTGCCGTGAAATTCCCATTTTCCTATTTGCCTATGGAGCATGATGGGTTCGGCTATGACCCCATTACCGACGATTACAAATTAGTGAGAATTGTTTACCTTTATGGTTGGGGTAATCAACATACTAGGGAAAAGATTTCACCTTTGATTTACATTTTTTCGCTTCGCACTGGTGTGTGGCGTACTATTCCCGACCCTGGTTCTCAGTTTCATATTGTTCAGCAGTCTGACTCGGTGTTTGTGAATGGCTCGGTCCACTGGCTCGCGGAAACTGAAAAAAATATCAGATTTGATTCCGATGATGATGATGATGATACGTTTCGCAATGGGATCTTCACATTCGATATAGGGGATGAGATTTTTCATGAATTGGCAGTGCCTAAGTGTGTAGAATTAGTGTATGATTTGAACATGAATCTCGCGGTGCTTGGTGGGTCGCTTGCGCTTATCCCGTGGAACAGATGGAATTTAGGAGTAGAGCAGTACTCAGTGTGGGTGATGAAAGAGTATGGAGTAGCGGAATCTTGGACTAAGATATTTGATATTGATGTTGGGGAAGGATTAGGGAGGGTGGTCGGTTTTACAAACAATGGTGATGCTCTAGTGACCAAGGATGGAAAGTTGCTGTTTTACAATCCCAGTAGCCGAAGGACTTTGAATCCTCACATCCATGCCCAACCAGCTTCGCTTTATTTGGATACTTATATGGATAGCCTTGTTCTACTAAATGTGGAAGATGGTGCTTTGGGAAGGCAGGAGGATTCGTCTAGTGCTAGTAAGGACAAAGATTAATAGGAAGTAAAAGGTAAGATATTATGCTACTTTTTTCTTTATTACATTATGCTAGTTTGGCATTGTTGTATAAGCACCAATACAATATTGATTATTGAGTTTTCCACAATTTTCTGTTTTCGGTAGTGGCATATGTTTTTGTGATTGATGGACTTATCTGCAGATAATGAGCATAAAACTCATATGAAATCCTAATTAGATTTGCTGTTGCTAAGTGACTGGATTACTTTGGTAGCTTTGCATCTTATATAATAGAAAAATTTTAAACGGGCCAGTTGTGTATTCATCTTCATTTCTCACTTGATATCTCTTTTCTATTATAAAAATTGGCATTCTGTAGTCTCTCACATTAGTTTACTGTGTTTCCAGGTTGGGGTCAGTTTTAAGAAAGCAGGAAAAGGTAAACTATTGACAAACGAGTCCTGTAATTATTAATAGTAGTTAGTTACTTCTTTGCTTATCATTGACAGATGTCGTCTTTTTAATTTTATTTTTGCTTCTCCTTCTTATTAGGGTTGGGGTGGGTGAGACCACACTTGTTATGTTTTCACGCTCTTGAATCATTTGTGTTGAAATTTTCCCTAAAAATTAGATTAAGAGTAATCATGGGTTAAT
Source organism: Quercus aquifolioides (assembly GCA_019022515.1). Lineage (NCBI taxonomy): Eukaryota > Viridiplantae > Streptophyta > Magnoliopsida > Fagales > Fagaceae > Quercus > Quercus aquifolioides. The sequence continues at coordinate 302,134 of JAFHAW010000247.1, forward strand.
GAAAATTTGCAGAAGCTCAATTTACCATGGTTAAGTCATAATACTATATGAAAGAAAATTGTTGTGCTGCTATTTCTTATGAATCCATGACTTCACCCTCCTCCTAACACTTGTAAGAGGAAGTGCCACTTGAGCAAGAGCCCATTGGCAAATTGCAGGGGTAGTTTTGCTCAAGCTTAGTTTGTATTATGTGAAAAATGAAAAGACTATAAAATGTAAAACTTCCACTATGTTACACACATATGCTGTTGTTCTATTTCCATCTAGTAGTTCATTCTGTAGCCTATTTTTTTATTTGAGTAAAGATTAGATGCGTAACACATGCATTAACTTGGGGCTACGGTGGACACCATGATGTAGAATATTTAGAAACTAATTAGGATTCTTGTTGAGATATAATGCACGCTATCATTCAACATGCTTTAGACTTCTATTATTGTGCGTGATATTAATTCTCTTCACACCATTATTAGAGATCACTTTGGCCATTGGATAATACATTTTTCTATAAATTTAGGACATTCAACTTGCATTATTGCGGAATTAGGGCAGTTAGGGAAGGCTTAATTCTAGCTTGGAACTTGGTTTTCCCAATTTTTTCTTGAAATTGACTATCTTCAGGTATATAATTTTCTAACTAATCATTCACAAATCCTGCCATGTTACAACACTTTGGTTTTTGATTGCAGGAAATTACTTGCTACGAACTGACATGTTTTTGTGAAGCATATATGCAGAGAAGCCAATAGGTGTGCTGATCACTTAGCTCCATTGGGCAGCCAACTTTTGTACCCCTTTTGTATCCCATAGTTTTGACTATCTTTAGGACACTCAAACAATTAGCTACTTTTAAGCTTGTTTGAACAGTTTATTAGGTATTACTTTTTTACTTCCTCTACTTTGATCTAATATAATGATTGTGTCCACCTATCCTATCGGAATTATGTCAAAATCAGATGTTTTCTTCAATTGGGAATCTTTCGTGTTTTGCCTTGATTCTTATGCAAGATTGGTTTTCAACTAAAATTGCAGCCCAACGTCATCTGCCTTTGCGGTGAGGTGATAGGCACTAAACAGCTAATTTAATTGATTGAACTTTCTAAAGAAGTGCTGAAACATGAAATTGATC